>SKCR01037388.1:0-88968 GCA_019454045.1 Zanthoxylum bungeanum | reverse complement strand
GTCAAGAAAACATGATTAAACATTGAATAAAACAAGCTAATCATTTTATGGGGGCCTAGAATCAGACTGGCTCTGATACCATTTTGAATGGGTTTTAGGGGCTAAATCTGGTAACGCAGCGGAAGCGGTGTGAAAATCAAATTTTTCGATTAAAAACTTTTTCTCGGATTAATTAAATAAACATATTTATTTAATTATCCAATAATCAAATTATGAAATAAAATTCAAATAAATCATATTTAAGTGAATTTACCGAATTGCCCTTACACTTGGTACTTTGTCCATTTTAGTCCGAAATTGATCAAATCAATTTTGAATGATTCTAAATCATTTCTAAGATGAACTTAGCATGTTCAAAACATCAAAACACCAAGGGCAACATAAATCCCTGTAGACAACAGGACCTGACGACGCTGTTCTAGGCTCGCGGCCTAGTTGAGAAGTACGAAATAACATGGAGTCGCCACCCGGTGTGAGCCGGGAAAATGAGATTTAAGGCCGCACTCACCCCTCGCAAGAGAAGACCTCAAACCTTTGGGTTCGGAATGGTCTCTTACTTTATGTCATCTTGTAATGTTTGTGATTTGTGCAATATTAATCAAAACTACTTAACATACATGTACAATGATAATTCAACCTAATTCACATTCATAAAAATAAATCTTACATTTAAATTTACATGCTTCGAAAATGAGTTTTCATAACATAACAAATACAAAAATAAACATGTGGGTCAGTAACTTGGCCACTATTAATGTAGGACCTCGCATACCCGATTAGACGTATCTGACGTCAGCCGAATACGCCGCGTCCGTAACAGTAAAGTAACAAAGGGTGCCCTCAGGTCTTACCTTTTAGTCGCTGTCCGGGAGTGCGTTCCGCGGTGCCGGAAGGGGTTATCATTCCACTGTTCTCAATGTCCGTTTTTCCGCTGTTTTGTCCGTTTTCAACGGATCCGCTGTTTCCGTTATTTTGTCCGTTTTCAACGGATCCGCTGTTTCTGCCGTTTTCACTGTTTTCACCCGCTTGTCATTTTTTTTGTATTTTCTTTTTATTTTTCACTCGCTTTTCTCTCTGTTTTTAAATCCAATTTCTTATTCTCTCTCGGGTCATTGATTCTCGGTTAAGGGCAATTTTGGCTCGGTTAGAGGGTTATTTTGGGGGAATTAAGGGGCTAAGGTTCTCGGTTCTTCATGCGTGGTGCAATGGGCTTGGCCAAGGCTAGGGTGTGCTCGGCATTCTCAGGGTTTGTGTTGCATGGCTCTCGGCAAGGGGAATTTAGATTGAGGGTTACATGAAGCTTGGAGGTTGGTCTCGGCTGGATGGCTAGGGCAGTGAGTGTGCTCGGTTTGGTGAAGAGCTAGCTGGTTTGTGTGCAGTGAGGTGTAGGCCGAGAGGTGTGGGACTGGTTCAGTGCATGAGCTGCTGTGTGTTTGATGGTGTTAGGGGCTGCCGAGAGTCGTGAAGCTTGCTGAGTGAGGGGTCAGGTTGTGTTTCTGATGATTGTGTCTTTGTGAGTGGCTTTTTGGGGGTTTATTCAAAATAGCTTAAGACAGTATGTAAGGGCTGTTGGAGTGAAGGTTTATTAGCTGATCTTGCCCTTGGCCAAATGATGATCTTGGGTGTGGATGATCAAAGTCCTCAAGCTGTGAAGATTGGTGGTGATGGTCGGTCTTGTGAAGGGTTAGAGGGTGCCGAGAGTTGTCAATGGCAGTGCAGAGTTGTGAGGTCAAGGACATGCGTGTGTGTAGTGAAGAGTTGTGAAGATTGATGAGCTGAGATTTGTGAAATGCCGAGAGTGTGGTGATCCAGCCGAGATGATCCTTGTCCAGCCAACGTGAAGGATGAGTAAAAAACGATGAAGAGATGATTGATGAAGGTGGATCCATGTGGTGTCCGAGAAGAAGATCAGTGAAGGTGATCCATTTGTGCATGCCGTGAGTTATGTGGTCCAGATGATCAGTTGAAGATGATGTGCGTTGTGTGTTCTTGGTGAAGGTCAGTTCATGTTCTCGGCTAGGGCTGATGAATGGCGAGTGCTGCTAGGGTTCTTATTATTTTTTATTGTGGCTTTGTTTACGTGAGGCAGTGAGCAGGTCGTGGAGGCTGTTTGGAAGGGTTTTTGCTGGCTAGTGCATGGGGCTGTGTGGCTTATGCGTGAACTGTCTTGAGGTGAAGATGGCGAGAGTGGATGGTGGTTCAGTAATGGTGCCGTTGTGGTTGAAGGGGCTGTGTTGAGGTCAGTTGTTATTTGTCGTGAGCTGCTTCGGGACTCCCTTGCCGAGAGATCATGAGGATTGATCATCAGTTGTGGGGCGTGATCCTAGGAGGAAAATGGAGGAAATTTTTGAGGTAAGACAAAGGGCTTTTCGGTGATTGGAAGGGGTTGTTGTTCTTTTTTGACAAAATGGTGATGATCACATGGGAGCATTGAAAAACTTGGGAGATGATTGCTTTGTTTTGGAGAAGGGGCACCCACGTGGAAGCATGGTGTCACGGGCCAAACTTTTGGGATCACCAAGTTGGGTCCGTGCGGCACTTGTTAACGCAACGTCTAACAAGTTAGCCTAGAATTGAGCCTGCAAGGACAAGCTCAAGGTTAGCCATCAACAAGTTGTGAACATTATTAAGCAATGGAAGGTCAATATACGTTGTTAGCACACACTCAAGCTTTACAGCATAGCATTCAAGCATCACATTGGGACAAAGCAATGAAACATCAAAAGGAGCATCTTTCATTAAACAAGCCAACTAAGGGCGAGGAGAGTACACAGCTGAAGCCCTTAGTATGCTGGTGGCCAAGGCCCTTCTAAGGTGCCCGGGTCACCTCCCCCTAAAGAGCTTTTAAAGACATTACAAAAGTGGCACAAGGAAACACACCTCATGCTTGAGTTGTCACCCCCCCTAAAATAGAAAATAAAATAAAATAGGAAAAATGCAATAGTGCACACTAGCACCACAACACAAGCGGCCATGGGAACACAAGCGGCCATGGGCAAGACATTGGCCCTGGACAAGCTTGGGGTGTTAGCACGTTACATCCTCCCCCACTTAATCTGTCGACGTCCTCGTTGACATGGCTGATCTGCTCCTCCCTTGTTCTTGACTTTGGTGCTGGCAGGCTTGAAAATCTTCACTCTTCTGCTGAGGCTGCTGCAGGTCTTCGGCTCTTTCGTCGTGATGCTGAAGGGCTAGAAAGTCTTCAATCTGCTGCTTGAACTGCTGGAGGTCTTCGGCTCTCTCCCAACTCGTCTCTTCGTCTCCCAAGTTTCTCCACCTCACTAGGAACTCCTTTCCCTGTCGCTGGTCTCCGGTCGCCTCTCTTTCTGCCAAGATCTCCTCAACGCTCCTTGTGGCTCTCTTCGTTGTTGCTTCCTTCACCTCTGGTCTTTGTGATTGGTTACGGGTTGTATCACTACTATCTCCATGGAAAGGTCTCAGCCTGCTGACATGAAAAACCGGGTGCATCTTCATCCACGCAGGAGTCTCGACTTTGTACGAAGTTTTGCCCACCTTCTTGAGAACGGCAACAGGTCCTTCATACTTTCTCACTAATCTCTTGTCTTTGTTCCCTCTGAATCGAATCTGCTCTGGATTTAACTTGATTAGCACCAAATCCCCAGGTTGGAATACTAGGGGTCTTCTATGCTGATCTGCCCACTTCTTTCCTCGCGGAAGCTTTCTCCAAGTATGCTCGAGCAATTTCTGCATTGGTTCTCCATTCCTTCGTGAAGTTGAAAGCTCGTGGACTCTTCCCCGAATACTCGGCCACTGTGTGTGGGAGTAGGGGTTGTTGACCCATCACAATTTCAAACGGAGTTTTGTTGGTGGCGGAGCTTTTCTGAGAGTTGAAGCAAAATTGGGCGACATCAAGTAATTGTGCCCAATTCCTCTGGTTGGCACTAACAAAGTGGCGTAGGTATTCTTCTAGCATCCCATTGAATCTCTCTGTCTGGCCATCTGTTTCGGGGTGATAACTCGTCGACATGTTCAATTGCGAGCCAAGTAGGTTGAAGAGTTCTGACCAAAAGGTGCCTGCAAATCTCTGGTCACGATCACTCACGATCTGTCTGGGTACCCCCCAGTACTTCACCACATGCTTAAAGAACAGTCTTGCAGTCTCTTCCGCCTTGCAATACTTCGGTGCTGGTATGAACGTTGCATACTTCGAAAACCTATCAACAATCACCAAAATATTGGTTAGGTCACCAATTTTTGGAAGGTTGGTAATGAAGTCCAGAGAGACGCTCTCCCAAGGTCTAGATGGAACATTTAAAGGTTCCAACAACCCTGGGGTCTTCAATTTTTCTACTTTGTCTTGCTGGCAGATGAGGCAAGTCTTCGTGTATTCCGTCACGTCGTCCGCATCTGTGGCCAGTAATATCCTTGTTTCAGCAAGGCATGAGTCCTGTGCCAGCCAGGGTGGCCAGCCCATAAGGTATCGTGACATTCCTTCATAAGGGTTCTCCGCAGGTTTTCAGCTTTCGGAACATATAAGCGATTTCCTTTTGTCCATAAAAGTCCGTCCTCGAACCAGAATCGACGAGCCTTGCCCTCTTTCACTAGCTTCAAAAGTGCCTTGGACACAGGGTCTTTCTCCAGGTTGTTCCGGATAAGTTCTCTGATTGGCGTAGAGATAGTGCTGAAGGATAAGTTAGCTAACACTTTCAAATGATTGAGCTCGGACATCCGACTCAGAGCATCTGCTGCCTGGTTCAAACACCCCGCTTTGTGTTCGAAGTGAAAATCAAATTCAGCCAAAAACTCTTGCCATCGAGCCTGCTTCGGAGTGAGCTTCGGCTGTGTGAGGAAATGACTAACTGCAGAATTGTCTGTTTTTACCACAAATCTCGACCCCAATAGATAGTGTCTCCACACCCGCAAGCAATATACCACAGCCAAAAGTTCCTTCTCCTGCGCCGTGTATCGTCGTTCTGCTTCAGAAAGTTTACGACTCTCATAAGCGATGGGATGGCCCTCTTGTAACAACACCCCTCCCATTGCAAAGTCTGAAGCATCCGTTTGAACTTCAAATGGTTTGCCAATATCAGGGAGTGCGAGTACTGGATCTTCCACCATAGCTGTTTTGAGGTTCTCGAAGGCTTCTTTACAGGCGTCGGACCATTCCCAAGTCACTTCTTTCTTTAGTAGCTCAGTCAAAGGTGCTGCCTTCTTCGAATATTCCTTTACAAATCTTCTATAATAGTTGGTGAGTCCAAGGAACGACCGCAATTCTTTAACATTGCTTGGGGTATTCCACTCACGGATCGCCCTTACTTTCCCCATGTCCATTCGGATACGCCCTTGTTCAATAATGTGCCCAAGGAACTTAATGCGTTCTTGAGCAAAAGAGCATTTTTCTCTCTTCACATAGAGCTTGTTCTCCTTTAACTTTTGGAATACCATGGCTAGATGTTTCTTGTGTTCCTCCAGGTTGGTGCTGTAGACAACGATATCATCAAGGTAGACCACTACGAATTTGTCAAGATATTCATGGAAAACTTCATTCATTAACGTGCAAAATGTGGCAGGGGCATTAGTCAACCCGAAAGGCATCACTAGGAACTCAAAGGCTCCATAGCGAGTAACACAAGTCGTCTTCGGTACATCCCCTTCAGCTATCCTCACTTGGTAATACCCCGAGCGCAAATCTAGCTTCGTGAAGTATTTTGCCCCGTTTAACTGATCAAACAAGTCTGCTATGAGCGGGATAGGATAGGTGTTTCGCACCGTCACTTGTTCAGAGCTCTGTAGTCTATACACAATCTCAAACTTCCATCTTGTTTCTTCTGGAATAACACAGGAGCTCCAAATGGAGCTTTTGAAGGTCTGATGAAACCCGCTTCTAATAGTTCACCTAATTGTTTGCGAAGTTCTGCCAATTCTGGTGGGGCCATTCGGTAAGGTGCTCTTGCAGGGGGTTTGGCGGAAGGAACTAATTCTATCTGGTGATCAATAGACCTCTCGGAGGAAGGGTCTTCGGAAGTTGATCAGGCATCACCTCTGCAAACTTTTCTAACACACTGTTGATCTCAGGAGTGAGGACCCCCTCTCTTACCTCTTCGATTGGGGTAGGGATGGCAATGAATGTAGGTTCTCGTCGCTTGATCCCTTTCTTGAATTGTAGTGCGGATAAGAGCTTCGCCTCAGTGGGTGGTTTCACCTTTGCTAGCACCATGGCAGGTTTTTCTCCCATAATCAGTAAACTCCCTGCAGCTGGGATGGGAATGGCTCCCTTTTCGAGAAGGAATTCCATTCCCAGAACCACATCAAAGTCATCCATCTGAACCACTACGAGGTCTGTCCGGCCTTCCCACGTACCAATCTTCACCTTTACTTGTCTCGCTAACCCACTCGTGGGTAGCGCTTGAGAATTGACCGCCTTCATGCGGCCTGCGTCTCGCTCCAACTTGAGCCCCAGACGTCTAGCTTCCGTCGTAGAAATAAAGTTATGAGTGGCCCCCGTGTCCACCATAACACTCTTCGCTGGGACCCCATTCACCAAGGCATCGACAAACATGAGGCCTTTCTTCAAGGCTTTCGGAGTCTCTGGTTGTTTGTTCAAAGCATTCAGCATTCTCAATGCCACCATTCTGCCAGCTTCTTCATTTCTCGGGTTTTCCTCGGCTTCTCGTCGGCGTCCTTCTTCTTCTTGCGCCAAAAGGGCTGTCATTCTAGACTTCTTAGGGCACTCCAAAGCTCGATGCGGCCCATCGCATATCCAGCAAGATAAAGGTCTTTTCCCATTTGAAGGACCATTTTGAGACGTAGGCCCTTTTGGGTTTGAGGAACTATACTCCGCTCTCTTGTCCGCTCCCCCACTCTTGTCGTTGCTCCAATTCTTGGCTCGTTTGCTCCCACTGTCATTAGTGGCGAATGCAGGCAGGGATCTCTTTGTCGGGGTCCCATCAAGCGAGTAATCTATCAATTGTTCCGCAGCAGCTTGTGCGGAAGAGTAGTCCTTCACCCGCTGCCTCTGCAGCTCAGTTCTGGCCCAAGGTTTCAACCCCTCAAGAAAATAGAACAATTTGTCCTGCTCAGACATGTCCCGAATATCTAGCATCAGTCCCGAGAACTTCCTCACATATTCCCGGACTGTGCCTGTATGTTTCAGTTCTCGCAACTGTCTTCGAGCCATGTAAGCTACATTTCCCGGAAGGAATTGTGCTTTTAACTCACGTTTTAGATCTCTCCAATCTCGGATGGAGCATCGTCCATCCTGAATCTCTAGGTATTTCGCCCTCCACCAGGACTTGGCATCTCCAGACAAGTACATCAACGCAATCGAGACCTTGTCCTCTTCATCTACGATCCGTGAAGCTCGGAAGTATTGTTCCATATCAAAGAGGAAGTTCTCGAGTGCTTGAGCATCTCTAACACCTTCATAGGCTCTAGGCTCCGGAACATTGGACCTTCTCGGCTCCCTACTTGCAGTAGCTGTTGGTAGGTTCGAGAGAGCAAGGGCGGTGAGATTCACCCTCACGCTCAATTCGGCCAATTGTTCTTTGAGCGAATTGACCGCATCCACCCAACCACTAGTATGTTCCTGCTCTCGAAGAGCACTGGTGCTAGCACCATTAGCCTGGGTCTCTAAGGCATTTACTCGGTTTGTCAGGGCTTCAAGTACATTAATGGTTTGTCTGAAGTTCTCGACATCAGGAGTTTTCTTCGTCAGTGCTGTAACATAGCCATCAATGTCAACCAGCTTTTTCTCGACAACATCCAACCGTTCTATTATAGGTATTCTCGTAGCCATTTATGGTTCCAATCTTGAACCCGCTCTGATACCAACTGTCACGGGCCAAACTTTTGGGATCACCAAGTTGGGTCCGTGCGGCACTTGTTAACGCAACGTCTAACAAGTTAGCCTAGAATTGAGCCTGCAAGGACAAGCTCAAGGTTAGCCATCAACAAGTTGTGAACATTATTAAGCAATGGAAGGTCAATATACGTTGTTAGCACACACTCAAGCTTTACAGCATAGCATTCAAGCATCACATTGGGACAAAGCAATGAAACATCAAAAGGAGCATCTTTCATTAAACAAGCCAACTAAGGGCGAGGGAGTACACAGCTGAAGCCCTTAGTATGCTGGTGGCCAAGGCCCTTCTAAGGTGCCCGGGTCACCTCCCCCTAAAGAGCTTTTAAAGACATTACAAAAGTGGCACAAGGAAACACTCCTCATGCTTGAGTTGTCACCCCCCCTAAAATAGAAAATAAAATAAAATAGGAAAAATGCAATAGTGCACACTAGCACCACAACACAAGCGGCCATGGGAACACAAAACGGCCATGGGCAAGACATGGCCTGGACAAGCTTGGGGTGTTAGCACGTTACACATGGCAAGATAGGTGAGGTGTTTGGCTTCTTGTTAATAAAAAAAAGGAAAGTGGGGTTGCTGTTGGCTTGTGAAGGAAATAAATAAACAAAGAAGAAAGGTGGTGGGTGCCGCCGAATTAGAGAATTGGTGGGGAATTAATTGATTTGTTAATTTGTTAATTATGTGTGTGTATGGAATGTGCAGGCGTATTTTATTTTGTGTTTTAGTTATCGTTATTTATGTTAAAATTATTATTTAATTGGTTGGTAATTTTTAATGATTTAATTTAATTCAAATTGATTTAATTGGTGGTGAATTTTAATTTGCATAGAAGTTAAAGGGTCACAAGCGAGGAAAATTAGAGAGAGAGAATATGTGTGAGAAAGCGAGGAAAAGGTTCCGAGCGAAGGATAATTCTGAAAAGGAAAAGGCGACGACGAACCCGAAGCAAAACAAGCGAATAAAATCCATCAAAAAGTCAATTCTTGACTTTGCCTTTCCGGTGTCCGCTTCCCGCGACTTAAAAGGGACTGCCTCCGTACGAGGCGCATCATCGGGACTTACCATGCAAAAATGCAGTGCCTACAGTCGCCCCCACTTTGATGGGATTTGTTCAGTGTGTGCCAATGACAATCCTATCAAAGTTCGTGCAGTGCATTTTCGCTTACCTGGCTCGCCAGCTGCCACCTGACTCACCTGTTGCTTCGAACTGAATTGATTTGATGGCGAGGTGCCTCGACCTCTGGGCTTTGTTCCCGAACCACCGAATGTGAACTGTGATGATGATGCAGTGGGCCCTCGACCCTGGGACGCATCCCGGAACTGCAACTGACAACGGGGGCACCTCAACCCAATACCGCTGATAATAGGGACCTCGCCCTCGAACTGATGATGTAGTGGGCACCTCGACCCTGGGCACCTCGACCCGGAACTACAACCGACAACGGGGGCACCTCGACCCTGGGCACCTCGACCCAATACCGTTGACAATAGGGACCTCGCCCTCGAACTGATGATGTAGTGGGCACCTCGACCCTGGGCACCTCGACCCGGAACTACAACTGACAACGGGGGCACCTCGACCCTGGGCACCTCGACCCAATACCGCTGATAATAGGGACCTCGCCCTCGAACTGATGATGTAGTGGGCACCTCGACCCGGAACTACAACCGACAACGGGGGCACCTCGACCCTGGGCACCTCGACCCAATACCGCTGACAATAGGGACCTCGCCCTCGAACTGATGATGTAGTGGGCACCTCGACCCTGGGCACCTCGACTCGGAACTACAACTGACAACGGGGGCACCTCGACCCTGGGCACCTCGACCCAATACCGCTGATAATAGGGACTTCGCCCTCGAACTGATGATGTAGTGGGCACCTCGACCCTGGGCACCTCGACCCGGAACTACAACCGACAACGGGGGCACCTCGACCCTGGACACCTCGACCCAATACCGCTGACAATAGGGACCTCGCCCTCGAACTGATGATGTAGTGGGCACCTCGACCCTGGGCACGTCGACCCGGAACTACAACCGACAACGGGGGCACCTCGACCCTGGGCACCTCGACCCAATACCGCTGACAATAGGGACCTCGCCCTCGAGCTGATAATGTAGTGGGCACCTCAACCCAAACTGATACTGATATGGGCCTCGCCCCAAACTGATACTGAAGTGGGCTTCGCCCTCGACCTGATGATGTAGGGCCTCGCCCTTCAGCTGATACTAATGTGATGGTGGTCCATTCCCGAACCGTTGTTTGATAAAAGCGGGCCTCGACCCTAGGATTCATTCCAAAACTGCTGATGAAGTGGGCCTTGCCCCTGGAATTCATTCCTGGATTCGTTCCAAAATTCTGAGAGATTCATTCCTGGATTCATTCCACATGCTGAGAGATTCATTCTCTGGATTCATTCCAAAAACTGAGATTCATTCACGGATTCATTCCAAAAACTGAGATTCATTCACGGATTCATTCCAAAAACTGAGATTCATTCTCCGATTCATTCCAAAACTAATATTGATGTTGATGTGGGCCTCGCCCCCGGGACTCATCCCCAAAACTGATACTGGTGTGGGCTTCGCCACCTGGGATTCTTTCTGAAACTAATACTGATATGGGCCTCGCCCTCAGACTGATACTGATATGGGCCTCGCCCCCAGACTGATACTGATATGGGCCTCGCCCCCAGACTAATACTGATATGGGCCTCGCCTCCAAACTGATACTAACGTGGGCCTCGCCCCCAGACGGATACCGATATGGGCCTCGCCCCAAACTGATACTGATATGGGCCTCGCCCCCAGACTGATACTGATATGGGCCTCGCCCCAAACTGATACTGATATGGCCTCGCCCCAATCTGATACAGATGCTGATGTGGGCCTCGACCCTGGGACTCATCCCAAAAACTGATACTGTAACAGATGTGGGCCTCGACCCTGGGACTCATCCCCGAAACTGATACTGGTGTGGGCTTCGCCACCTGGGATTCTTTCTGAAACTAATACTGATATTGGCCTCGCCCTCAGACTGATACTGATATGGGCCTCGCCCCCAGACTAATACGGATATGGGTCTCGCCTCCAAACTGATACTGATGTGGGCCTCGCCCAAGCTGATACTGATATGGGCCTCGCCCCCAGAATGCCATACTCACCAGAACTGATTGATGTGGGCCTCGCCTAGAATGCCATACCCGACAGATACTGAACATGAACTGATGTGGGCCCCGCCCTCAGAATGCCATACCCGGCAGAAACTGATACTGAAATGATATGGGCCTCGCCCCTAGAATGCCATACCCGGCTGATACTGATCCTGAACTGATGTGGGCCTCGCCCCCAGGTTGAGATAGGCCTCGCCTTCAAACTGATACTGATGTGGGCCTCGCCCTCAGGTTGAGATAGGCCTCGCCTTCAAACTGATACTGATGTGGGGCTTCGCCCCCAAGCTGATATGATATTCTATTTCACATATTGTATTGCCTCTCACGAGATAATCTTGATAGCTAAACATATTTTTGTCCTCAACGAATGCTTCGTGTCAAAACCAGAGAACCTTCAAAGTACTCGACATACTCAAGTCCAATCATCTGAATGGGTGATCTGAGTTAGACTCTATGTGTGTGTGCGCCAAGGATCTTTCGCAGCTTAGTCCTTAAGTAAGCCAACTTGGTGATTTCGTTTCAGAGAGTCGAACCAGTGGGTCTAACCAACCTGGATGTCTTAATCACATTCTGTGATTACTTCAGCATACTCAACATGATATGGTTTTCATCTTTTTTCTTTTGTCTATTTCTTTTCATTTTCTTTTCATTTTCTTTTTCTTCCTTTTTCTTTTCTTTTTTTCTTTTTTCTGACACACCTACCCTTTAAGGTAGCATTTCTCCTCATGGTGGTCCTAATACTCGCCCATGGGTAGCTTCACGCTTATCGGTTATAGGTGGTCTATTTTTTTCTTTTCCTTTTTTATTTCAGAGACATTTTTTTTTTATTTCAACCATATCATATATCATAGCATCAGCAAACAAGTGTGGACATTCAGGCAAACGGTCATTCACCAATACATCATCTCTTCAACTAGTCACCTAGCTAACCACTCAGGCTTCTACTGCTAGGATCCCATAATCAAGTGCTCGTGAGTCTAACTGAGATCAATCCATTCAAAATACCAAATGAGAGCACGTCTCGAACTTATTGTTTCTAGGGTTTCTCCCTACAACATACAATGTCATCACCGGACATATGTCTAATTATCAAAGACTTCTCTTACTCATTTTTTTTTTCTTTTCATTCTTTTTCTCTTTTTTTTTCATTTTTTTTATTAATTTTTTTTTCAACAATTAAAATAAAATACAAACTTTTCAATTAAAACACAAACTTTCAAATAGGCCTTGGAATACCTGGTCAGCATGGCGCATCACTGATTCAGATCAATGTCCAGTCTGCGTTTCTTGCTTGGATCACTGTCAGTCCAGTCCAATCTGGAGAGGATAGGGTCTAGCTTTGGTTCAAAAGCCAGGATCTGGTCAATCAACTCTTCGGCATTTGTTGCAGTCAAGAAAATGTCTTCCACAGATTTGGTGACGAATTCATGTCTCTTGGCTTCCGCAAGAAACACAAACAGGAAATCGAAGAAGTGCTCAACATTAAGCAGCCCAATGGGCTTCCGGTGAACGTTTAGGTGTGCCCATGACGCCACTGTAAATATCTCTTCGAATGTGCCAAGTCCACCTGGTAATGCAATAAACGCATCTGCAGTATTAATCATTTCTCGAATTTGTTCAGACATACCTGAAACAATGCGTTCGTCTCCATTTGTCGGCCCAATTAACCTTTCGTCTGCCAAAGGTCTTGGGATGATTCCCAAGATTTGACCGCCACCTTCCTGAACGGCTTTTGATACAGTTCCCATCATTCCCATGTTTCCACCTCCATATACTAAGTGCATGTTTTTCGCAGCCATGACTCGCCCCAATTCCCTAGCAGCTTCTATGAATTCAGGTTTGTTTCCAGTGTTGGATCCACAGAAAACACAGATTCTCTTGAATCGCTGCTGTGAAGTAACTTCCATTTTTTTCTCTTACTTGGATGTATATCTGGATGTGTTGAGGAGAGAAATGCAGAGCTGAATTTATAGGACCTGCAAAAGAGGTGAATAATAATTGCAATAATATATTCCACTGAATGACGGTTAGCTAAATCATAAAAGAAGTCGTTAGAAGTCAAGAAAGGCCATCGATCACGTCTGCGAAAACAACAAGAGAAATCGTGAGATGTCAAAAAGTTGTGGATTCGTTCCATGAAAATAACAGAAAATAACAAAGGAGATCGTGATATGTCAAAAAGATGTGGATTCTTTCAACGAAAATAACAGAAAATACCAAAAGAAGTTCTAAAATGTCAAAAAGTTGTGGATCCCTTCCACCTCAACATGTCGCGAATGGTCCAAACAGTTATAGATTCTGTTCAATTCGCCATTCGCTTGGTATAAATTCATTAAGGTTCGTCTCATGGATTCTTTCCTTACTCTGCCCCATTAATGAATTATCTCCCATTATTGTGATTGCCAAGCACCAATCCCTCTATCTTAACTTGCTCCGCCTTTGCTTTCACCTGCAAAAATAACACAAAATTAGAGATTTTACAAGAACATGAAACAGAAATCACAGCAACTTGCATAGGTTGCCTCCCTTTCAGCATTAATTTCATCATCTTCAGCCAGACATGACCGAAATTCTTCTGTCAATGTGGCTTCACCGTCGTCCTTAGTACTCGCGCCGCTTTTCGATTTTCTGATTCTTACTGCTTTCTCTTCTTTCTCTTTTTTTTTTCTTTAAACCTGCAAATACAAAACAACAGAATAAATACGTGTGTATGTAAGTATGCAAGTGTAAAGATACTCCCTTTTCGTGATGGGTTGGATCCTCATTGTGCTCCTCGGCGCCATATGTCCCTGGTCGCCCCTTGATGGTTCCCATCTGTTTGAAATATGTAAGAAAAAAACACAAAACAAGAATGCAAGTTACGTGTATGCATGTATGTATTTCCTATCCCGTTGGGTTAGGTCTTCTGCCTGTTCCCTTGGTGACCGCTCAGTTCTTTTTTCCCAGCAAAGTGCAGCTTCAATCTGCTTACGTCGACCGACTTGGTGAATTCCTCTTTTCCCAAATCTGGTAGTCTCATTGCCTTGTTTCCCAATCTTCTGTCTTTTCTGCTTATTTCTTCTGAGAATTCTCTGTGTTCCAGATATCTCTGAATATCGTGATACCAAGGGTTCCCGCCATCAGCTCCCACATATGATATCCTTTCTGTCTCATACAATGACTTACTTGCAGTTGTCAGGACAAGTGATTTCATCACCAATTTCTTCGGATCTTCCCAAGCCGCGGCTAGTGTCGCTAATGCGTCTGTCATCTGATTTGCTGAAATTTGCAACCAGGGATAGTCTATGCCAGACTTCTGAGGTAAAACAACCATTCTTCATTTAACTCATATTCTTCTTGCATTTTCAATTTTTCAAACATTTTTGACAACGGTTAACCCAAGCTAGAGAATTGTCTGTTTCTGATAGGGGAAATCTCTGAGGAAGTAGACTCGGTCTTTGAAGGTTTCCCAATGATCTTTTCATTCTGGTTGCACAAGTCTCTGTTACTAGCTGTATAGGGCACGGTCAAACTGATCACATCATTGTTCAGGATTTGCAACTGCTCAAAAATCTCGGCTACCTTGGCTTCCAACTGATTTAGACGGGATTCTTCATTGACTGACTCACTCATACTGGTTGACGATTCTTTTGACGGATCTTTCTTCTTTCCTAATCCAACAGGAGTCTACTATGGCTTCTAAGACAAAAAGGGTTAACATGATGCATGAATGCATGACATATGATGTATGATGTACAGAAATAAATAAACTCATAAAATGATTCACACTAATTGGCATGTTATCATTTTAAAGTATTCAATCACATCATTGCGCGGTACAAACTTGTTCCAGTTTGAAAAGACCTAACAGGTTTACACTTTTGCGATAACACAGCTAAATAACTTCAAATGATAAAAGGCCCAAACACAAATTGGCCCATCGGCATTTCAGAAATTTTGACCTAATTGTCAAAAGGACATGAACTTGTCCCGATTTAAACGAAAACGAGTTCATATCTTTTAACAAAGAGTCCAAATAAATCCAAATGATAATAGTCCAAAACACAAACATAAACACAAATGACAACAGTCTAAAACACAGGCATAAACACAGTAGTCATGATTAATTAAAACACAAATCACAAACATTACAAGATATCATTTCGGAGCCAATTCTCTATATCCCCAGTGGAGTCGCCAAACTGTAGACAACAGGACCTGACGACGCTGTTCTAGGCTCGCGGCCTAGTTGAGAAGTACGAAATAACATGGAGTCGCCACCCGGTGTGAGCCGGGAAAATGAGATTTAAGGCCGCACTCACCCCTCGCAAGAGAAGACCTCAAACCTTTGGGTTCGGAATGGTCTCTTACTTTATGTCATCTTGTAATGTTTGTGATTTGTGCAATATTAATCAAAACTACTTAACATACATGTACAATGATAATTCAACCTAATTCACATTCATAAAAATAAATCTTACATTTAAATTTACATGCTTCGAAAATGAGTTTTCATAACATAACAAATACAAAAATAAACATGTGGGTCAGTAACTTGGCCACTATTAATGTAGGACCTCGCATACCCGATTAGACGTATCTGACGTCAGCCGAATACGCCGCGTCCGTAACAGTAAAGTAACAAAGGGTGCCCTCAGGTCTTACCTTTTAGTCGCTGTCCGGGAGTGCGTTCCGCGGTGCCGGAAGGGGTTATCATTCCACTGTTCTCAATGTCCGTTTTTCCGCTGTTTTATCCGGGTTCGCTGTTTCCGTTATTTTGTCCGTTTTCAACGGATCCGCTGTTTCTGCCGTTTTCACTGTTTTCACCCGCTTGTCATTTTTTTGTATTTTCTTTTTATTTTTCACTCGCTTTTCTCTCTGTTTTTAAATCCAATTTCTTATTCTCTCTCGGGTCATTGATTCTCGGTTAAGGGCAATTTTGGCTCGGTTAGAGGGTTATTTTGGGGGAATTAAGGGGCTAAGGTTCTCGGTTCTTCATGCGTGGTGCAATGGGCTTGGCCAAGGCTAGGGTGTGCTCGGCATTCTCAGGGTTTGTGTTGCATGGCTCTCGGCAAGGGGAATTTAGATTGAGGGTTACATGAAGCTTGGAGGTTGGTCTCGGCTGGATGGCTAGGGCAGTGAGTGTGCTCGGTTTGGTGAAGAGCTAGCTGGTTTGTGTGCAGTGAGGTGTAGGCCGAGAGGTGTGGGACTGGTTCAGTGCATGAGCTGCTGTGTGTTTGATGGTGTTAGGGGCTGCCGAGAGTCGTGAAGCTTGCTGAGTGAGGGGTCAGGTTGTGTTTCTGATGATTGTGTCTTTGTGAGTGGCTTTTTGGGGGTTTATTCAAAATAGCTTAAGACAGTATGTAAGGGCTGTTGGAGTGAAGGTTTATTAGCTGATCTTGCCCTTGGCCAAATGATGATCTTGGGTGTGGATGATCAAAGTCCTCAAGCTGTGAAGATTGGTGGT
Organism: Zanthoxylum bungeanum; assembly: GCA_019454045.1. Taxonomy (NCBI): domain Eukaryota; kingdom Viridiplantae; phylum Streptophyta; class Magnoliopsida; order Sapindales; family Rutaceae; genus Zanthoxylum; species Zanthoxylum bungeanum. Next base: position 72,523 of record SKCR01037388.1, on the reverse strand, counting down.
GATGGTCGGTCTTGTGAAGGGTTAGAGGGTGCCGAGAGTTGTCAATGGCAGTGCAGAGTTGTGAGGTCAAGGACATGCGTGTGTGTAGTGAAGAGTTGTGAAGATTGATGAGCTGAGATTTGTGAAATGCCGAGAGTGTGGTGATCCAGCCGAGATGATCCTTGTCCAGCCAACGTGAAGGATGAGTAAAAACGATGAAGAGATGATTGATGAAGGTGGATCCATGTGGTGTCCGAGAAGAAGATCAGTGAAGGTGATCCATTTGTGCATGCCGTGAGTTATGTGGTCCAGATGATCAGTTGAAGATGATGTGCGTTGTGTGTTCTTGGTGAAGGTCAGTTCATGTTCTCGGCTAGGGCTGATGAATGGCGAGTGCTGCTAGGGTTTCTTATTATTTTTTATTGTGGCTTTGTTTACGTGAGGCAGTGAGCAGGTCGTGGAGGCTGTTTGGAAGGGTTTTTGCTGGCTAGTGCATGGGGCTGTGTGGCTTATGCGTGAACTGTCTTGAGGTGAAGATGGCGAGAGTGGATGGTGGTTCAGTAATGGTGCCGTGTGGTTGAAGGGGCTGTGTTGAGGTCAGTTGTTAGTTGTCGTGAGCTGCTTCGGGACTCCCTTGCCGAGAGATCATGAGGATTGATCATCAGTTGTGGGGCGTGATCCTAGGAGGAAAATGGAGGAAATTTTTGAGGTAAGACAAAGGGCTTTTCGGTGATGGGAAGGGGTTGTTGTTTCTTTTTGACAAAATGGTGATGATCACATGGGAGCATTGAAACTTGGGAGATGATTGCTTTGTTTTGGAGAAGGGGCACCCACGTGGAAGCATGGCAAGATAGGTGAGGTGTTTGGCTTCTTGTTAAATAAAAAAAAGGAAAGTGGGGTTGCTGTTGGCTTGTGAAGGAAATAAATAAACAAAGAAGAAAGGTGGTGGGTGGCCGAATATTAGAGAATTGGTGGGGAATTAATTGATTTGTTAATTTGTTAATTTATGTGTGTGTATGGAATGTGCGAAGGGCGTATTTTATTTTGTGTTTTAGTTATCGTTATTTATGTTAAAATTATTATTTAATTGGTTGGTAATTTTTAATGATTTAATTTAATTCAAATTGATTTAATTGGTTGGTGAATTTTAATTTGCATAGAAGTTAAAGGGTCACAAGCGAGGAAAATTAGAGAGAGAGAATATGTGTGAGAAAGCGAGGAAAAGGTTCCGAGCGAAGGATAATTCTGAAAAGGAAAAGGCGACGACGAACCCGAAGCAAAACAAGCGAATAAAATCCATCAAAAAGTCAATTCTTGACTTTGCCTTTCCGGTGTCCGCTTCCCGCGACTTAAAAGGGACTGCCTCCGTACGAGGCGCATCATCGGGACTTACCATGCAAAAATGCAGTGCCTACAATCCCCATTTTTCTTCATTTGGCCGAATGCACCACTTTGGTGCCAAAGTGTGCACATTGTCATTTCATGCATCAAAACACATCAAGATGTAATCCAATGAACATGAAACTTTATATGCATCATATACACATCCAAATACACAACATATATGAAAATACCCAAATTTGGAAGTGGTCATGAACCCTAATTTTTCAATTTATTCAAATTGGACAAATTACACCAAATTGGTTAAATCCAATACTTCAATCATGTTTCTTCCATCCAATCAAAGTCTCAACACAATGAAACAACTCAAGATCAAATCTAGGTCATCTAAGAGTGGGTCAACAACTCTAGATTAGCAACAAGGTTTCCAAAACCATAAAAGAACAATTATTACTACAATAGCCATAAGTTTCCTTCATCATACATGCTCTACATTTTCATCAAAAATTCCATCATCAAAAACACAAAGAATAAAGAGAAATAACCTAAGAACATCATATGTTAAAGCCTAGATCCTAAGGAACATTTTCCTTTCTAATAGTAAGTTGAAGAAACTTACTAAAATCCAAGCTTTCTTTGATTTCTTCTTTATTTCTCACAAGCTTCCTTTGTTTCCATTAATGGAGTTTTCTTTAAAGTGTATTAGGTTAACAATGAAATGAAATGAAAAACAATATATACTTGTATCAAATATGCCTTGGCCGAAATTCACCAAACCAAATACAAGTTAATTAATTTCAATTTCATTTCACCTTACATTTGATCAACTTGGTTAAATATCTAAAAACAACTTTAAAGACATTAATTAAGTCAACAAAGGCAACTAAGAAAAATATAACTCTTATTTTTTAAGTGTATGGCCGAATTTAGCAAGAAATAAAGGAAAATGATATTTTCATTTTTCAAACAATTTGAACAAATATCTTAAGAAGTCAAAATCAATTTGACAACCATTTCCTTTAAAGTATAAGTCAACAATTCCAACTTATAATCACTTCCTAACTTTATCATTTGGTGATATATTTATATTTTAATTATATTAATCATTTAACAATTAAATAATTAAATAATTAATTAAATACAAATATATCAAATATATGTATTATATTTACTTTAAATATCTCAAATACATATATTAATGATATATGTCAAATACATTTATTTGACTATTTATTAATGTGTATTTAATAATATCATATATTAAATACAAATACACATTAATTAGGAAATGACGGTTCGGCCCGTTCGCATGTATTTTTCGTTTAACGATTAAACGATTTATAAATAATCATCATTATTCATAAATGTTGCTCTAGTGCTCTATAAGTATGTTTCATTATTGAGACTCTCTAGATTCAGGTATATCCGTCACGAAATCCAATTTCATGTCCATAATCTATCCACCCGTAGATTATGACGATCACGGATAATCTAGCTGAATCATACAGGTCGAGGTCATTGCATACGTATAATCCCTCCGTCACAGGTATCCGGATAATCCCAGAGATATAGATGTAAACGTCAAATCTCTATAGGTATTATCCCGTTGACGTATCTATTAGCAATCTCTAAATAACATTCGAAACTTACTTCCGAAGTATACTGTGGCCACAGATTTAACAGACTCCTAATTATATATGGACTATCTATGCTCTGTACACAGAACTGACGGATCCTATCTTGACACACACAGAATATCCTGAGGATCGGTCCACACCCAATGAACAGGCGGAGGTCTGATCTAAATAGATCGGTGACGTGACTGCCATCTAAGTGTGGAGGATGTCTCATACATCCACAGTGGTATCTCAAGTCGAAGGACCACTATGCTACTCAACCCGTGAAGATTCTTATTGACGTTGGTGTACCATCCATTAAGAATCTTCGGTGAGCCGTTCAGTGTTTATCCACTATAAACACATACACGTCTATACGAGTCTCCCTAGACTCATGGTTCATTGGGATAAACCATCGGACCAAGTCTCGATATACGACATGTACTGGTCTCAACGGATTTCACTAACCGACCCGTGTTAGCAAATCTTGACCAGGAACTATGTTTCATAACATACATATAGCAGTGACACTTCCCAATGTCAATTACAAACTAACTTTGTAACTGTGTACTGCATTATATATTATCGGGCTTTTGTCTAATATATACATATCACTAAACCACATTTAGTTTCAATCAAATCGTAATCAGATCGAATACGTATATAAAAATAAGAGGTGCAACCACAAATAAGTAATATTATGGAATAAGGGGATGTTCGTATTCATGAATCAGACATAAATACGGTCCAGATTGGTGCTCTGAGCACCAACCCCAACAGAATGAACCATTCAAACAATGAAACCATAACAGATTTCTCATTCGAAGAAAACATTCAGGAACGCCACTTTGCATTCTTTAGCCAAAATACATAATTTAATATCAACATTGACCAACAAATCTTTAATTGTTCAATTAGTGCGACTTGAGATAAGTTTTCTCAGAATCTACAATAGATAGCTGAGTTTAACTTTTCTCAAAATCATACTATAAAGGTCAAACCTTTATCAAGCTCACTTTGTTTTTGTTGCGCAAACAATTTGCACATTTTATGAACTATTCATAACGAAAGCTTAATCAAGTTCAAAACTTGATTGTAGTAGCTATGAACAATCTTAGATCTATGGTTCAATGCTAACTTCCGAAATCGATATCAAATATGCTCCCACTATAAGTTATAGGATAATTTTCATCAATAAGAAAACAACAGAACCATTAAGTATCAAATACTTTTGTAAATGATTTTGACATCCTATTAAACTTATACGGAACTAGACTAAGGGTCTTTTCATCTTATTAATTACGTAGTTCCATTTATAGTTTATCATTCTCATATTTGACTTCAATAAGTTAAGTTTTTTCTACAATCGTCAACATCTGATGTTACACACCAAGTAATAAAATAATTTTATTGCTCAGAATCGTAGAAAAATATTCTATCAAATAGAATACAATATTCTATTAAATAGAATAAATGATAAACCTTACTTGTACCTCCGAGGCGCAAGTACTTTCAATTATATAACAATTATACAAAAGAAAGTTTCAAATCTCAAACTTTTCAAGATTCGAATTTTCTACTATACATATCATATATGTAACTGTAGGAACGAATGAAACCTTAATTAAATAGATGAATTAATGTTACTGGAGCATAACCCCAAGAGTATTGAAAACTAATTCGGTAACACTCAATATCAACGAATCAAATCATATAAGATTCAATTTCTCCCACTGACCAATTCCATCAAGATGGAATCATGGAAGTTTAATATTGAGTAAAAATCACATTCATTAAATAACTTTAGAAATAATTGCCTTAAATTCACATGTTTGCTCATATCAAACATCTTTGAACAATTCAAAGATTCACAACGAATTTTGAAGATATAGTTTTCAACACTACAAATAGAATATCTTTGAACCATTCAAAATATTCTATCTGCGTTTCATCAGAAACATATTGAAAGTTCTCGAACCATTCAAGACGGTCAATATATATTCTTTTAAGAAACACGCAACTAAGTCATGATAATTCATTAACTAAGTTACGGAGTAAAGAAAACTATCTAAGGAAATCTCTAATTCATTAAACTACATACATCCAATGTATTAGTCTAATAAATCTTGTGGTCCAATGACGATCATTGGTTAAATGAGATTTAATCACATCCTGAATACAATATTCATTAAATGGATAAGGATATGTGGTGTGATCTCGTATCAGACCATCCTTTACCATACGGAATAAGCATCTTATGCTTATGCGATAAAATCTCATAAAACATTGTTCTAAGTTATTTAGTTAACCGAATATTTTCTTAATGTTTATCTTTTCATTAATGACACTACTAGTCATATCAAAATATGTAATTAATATTTATATAGAACAAGTATCTATCCAATAGTCACAAGTTCTGATATCAAATATCAAAACAGTTATTAAATATTATTTTAATAACTAGACGGGAGATCTAGTATCCAATATCTATAGTTGTCGTATTGTGAGAATCAATATTCTCTATACACAACTATATACATCTCATTTCTTAAGCTTTATAATTTACGTTCAATTATTCACAACAATTGCAAATGATTGATTAGCAAATTGTGTCAGATACGTGACTTCTAAAAGTCACTAAAGCCAAGAAAGTTCATTATAAGATAAACAAATACTAATGAGATTTTCTTAATGCCAGTCAAGAATCTCGAGACATGAACTAATTCGTGTCAATTCTTACTGCATAAGAGACTATTCTTACTAGATAATTATATCCAAAACAGATATATATTTAGATTACTAATCGTGACTTAGTAACTAAGTCACTAACCATATTGATTTTTCAAGAAAATCGGAACAACAGTTCCCGATGGTTTGAACTAATCTAACAATATCTAAGTCTACTGTCATTCTAAAACCTATTCTAGAAATGTGCAACCATAAGTAAAGTCAGAAAATATATTCAGGTAATATGCTATGCAGTGGATTAGAAGTATAATTCTATAAACAATATAGAATAAAGGAAAACAAAAGCAGTAAATTCCATAAAATTACACACTGCTTTAGTTATGGATTTTTAACCCAGCAGTGTCTCCCACTACTTTACGTAATACCGTAATCCCCAATGGAGAACGGGAATTCAATAATTAAATCGAATTCATAATGAGAGTAGGATCCCATGAATATATTTCGACTCACAGCTTTGGCACGATCTCGCCTACGTATGTTCATTAGGTAGACAACTCATTGTCAATCACTCACCAGTGACTCCTAATTTTGGTCTTGATTGTTTCTCGTTATGACAGCTTTGGCACGTTCACAATGAGGCGTATCAAGGCTTCACTTGCCAATGACAAACTCGAGCTACCGATGTAGTCCTGACAGCTTTGACACATCCAGGATTTCCACTTTCACTTGAATTTGTCTAGTATCAATATACGACCGGCATGGATAAAATTCTATCAACTACACCTCACTACTGCTTTGGCACGATCTCGGATGCAGCCATAGAAAGTTACCTATAAACCGTATTGACAAGACGGACCAAGAAACATGCATCCAATACACGTTACTTTACAGCCTTATTTTAAGCGGGGATATTCCTCAAGGAAGCATTGTTCCACATCAAATGCAGAATTTTAATCTAAATCATTTTCTAAACAACTCAATTCTACCTTAGAAAACATAATTCAATTTAACCATTAAATTTCCGTTACATTTCCATTAGCGTAGAACCAAAAAGTCAAGAAACATATAGATTACATGCATGTGCAAATATTAAAATTGGATTACATATCATATATCAAGCACGACTAATGTAATGGATGAAGCATCAGACCTGCTCTGATACTATTTTGTTGGGGTTTAGGGCAAAAGGCGCGGCGGAAGAGCTGTTCGGGTGAAATCGTAATTTTAAAACTTTTTAAATTATCGAATAAATTATTCAATATCCAATATGAATAATTCATTCATATTTCATCTAAACATATTTATTCGATATCAAATAATGACATAAATAGTTAAGAAACATCGCGAAACTTTACGAAAATATTTTTCCGCAAAATGACATAGAACTCGTTTTTGACCGAACCAACTGCCCAATGCACATGGGGGCTGCCCAGGTCAGCCCCAATAGTACTTAGGTAGTTCATGGGCTGCCTGAACAGTGACCAGTTCACTGTTTGGGCAGCCGTCACCCGGTTGGCTCAAAAGTCACCCGGTAACGCCGTTTTTCACCTTTTTCGCTTATTTCAACTCCGAAATAATTTCCGGAAATTGTTCTAACACCCAAAACACATCCAATAAATTCAAATGACATCAATTTCATCAACATAAACCCAGATTTTCCAGATCTGATCCAGAAACCAAAAATGCCAATTTTTCATGCTTTAATCCAATTTTTTCAAGATTAATTCAATTAATCAAGACACCAATCAAAGTCACCACACATGAACCACCCAAGAAAAATTATAGGCATTATAAGAGTGGTCATAACACTCTAGAATGGCAACAAATCATCAAATGAATAAATTGGACAATAATTACACTAATTCCATCCAAATCAACTTCACACATGCTCAACACTTCCAATTCCATCCACCAAAATCAAAAACCACAATTTTATAGAAATGAAGAAACCCTAAATCTCACTAGATCTACAAGAAACAAGAAATAAAATTTCTAAGCTTAGGAATTTGTAGAATTACCTTTAGTCCTCTCAATTCCTTAACTTTTTTCTTGATTTTCTTCATTTCTTTCCTTGAATCATCAAGCATGATTTGGGAGCTATTTTTGGGACTTCATTCGGCCATGGTGGTGTGTTAGAGAAGAAAAGAAAATTTTCTTCTTTTAAATGCTCATGACCGACTCATGTAGGGTTATTTTGGTCAATTTCTTTATTTAATCCAATTAAAATAAAGATAAGAAAAGATAAGCTTTAACATGGACAAATCAAATTTTCACACTTAAGCTTAATTAAATCATGTCATGTGTATCAATAATGATTAAACATATTTCACAACATTTATGAAATATGGATATTATTTAACTATTCAAATATTTAACAATTAAATATCTAAATAATTAATTAATATAATTATTATTATATATGTATTTTATTTATAATAAATAACAAATACATATATTTATGGCATGTGTCAAAATCTCATTTGACAATTAATTAATGTGTATCTAATCAAATTATGTATCAAATACAAATACACAATAATTACGATTGACCAAAAAACCCATAATGCAAGTATTATCGTTTAATCGATTAAACGATTCGAATTAACTCATTTAATCTGATGAAGTATTATGAATAATCTATATTATTCATAACGCGCTGCCCAGGTGCTCAACGAGTACACTTCATATTGTGGGACTCTCTACATTTAGATTTATCCGTCACGAAATCCAATTTTGTGTCCATAATTCACCCACTCATGAATTATGACGACCACGGATAATCTCGCTTAACTATGCAAGTCGAGGTCATAGCATACGTATAATCCCTCCATCACAGGCTATCCATATTATACATGTGATATAGATAAGAACGTCAAATCCTTTCGGTATAATATAGTCGACTTTCAATTTACGATCTCTAAATAACACTCGGAACTGATTTCCGAAGTTATACCACGGCCATGGATTTACTAGATCGTAAACACGTGTAGGATGTCTATGCGATGTACACAGGACTGACACCGACCCGTGTTAGTAAATCTTGACCAGGAAATTTATTTAAGGATATACATCTTATAGTGCGCTTCCCAATATCAATTACAAAATACGTTGTAACTACGCACTACTGCCACATCCCTCGAATCATGAAGACACATATTGCCAAAGCTTCCATTTTTTGTAATGATTGTCTCTCTTTCATCGCCCACTGAAGAGTCTTCATAGGGTTTGTGAATCGTCGCCAGGAATATATGAAGGTTTAATGGTCTTTAAATGATTATCATATTTGTCAGACCTTCTTTTTGCTTCGTCTCCCCGGGATGTCAAATGTCACGCATCCGTGATTAGCGCTCCAAAACTTGAGACATCGAGGAATTTTATGACTTGTTCGGGTTAAAATCGACATGCTTTCTCTCTATATCACTAAGTTTTCAGGTCTCTCTTTACAAATGAAATATTAAGATTGCTAACAAAAAATTCAACCCTTGAAACTGAGTCTTTGATTCCTTTATATAGACTTCTGAATCTACTATTTTGCTAATCCACAACGTCAGCCCATGTCATTCTGACATTGTTGTCCATGCTTCTAGACACACTCATAGAGTGGTTCTTTACTCCCAATTATAAGTGCCGACGTAATAAAATAACCCGGTAAGTCCGGGGTCGATCCACATGAAATAAATTTAATAAGATAAAATAATAATTCGAGTGAAAAAAAAAGTGAATTATTTGAAGTGATTCATAATTTTAAAATAGACTGTAACAATAAAATAAAATGATGGAGCTAAGGGATCCACTTGTAATATTTCAAACTTAGAAATCTTACTTTTTATAATATATAAATTATCATTATTATCTAGTTAATTTATTTCAGGAATTAATTATGAAAAAAATAAAATCAGTCATAAAGGTGGTGATAACATTTATTTATAACAAGCCCAGTTAGGTACTCAATTATGCTAAATAAATAAAATCAGTCATAGGCGGTAACAAAGTTTGTCAATAATTAATCCAGATTTAAATTAAATATTAATCATTAGATTACAATTTTTATATTATAATATAAATAAGATTAATCTATATTTTCATATTAAAAGCTTCACCATTTACCCCAACATGATGAAATTAGCTACTTATGATTTGAATAGTAACACACATAATTTTATAACTGGAAGAAAAAGAAACTACATGAAAGTTTGAAAAAAATAAAACACATAAGACAATCTCTCTTAAATTTTACAAGAGAACTTTGAAAGAAAATATGAAAAATTAATAGCTAAGCATCCTCTTATTTATAGAGGACACTCAGCACTTCAACAATTGTAAATTTTAATTTTTGAAAACAATTGCAATTTGCAATTGAAGACAGCTGCATGTAGAGGGTCCATCCACAACCCTCCATAATATATATAATAATAATAAATAAATAAATAATAATTACATATGTTGATGGGGATTTCTGCCGCTAAGTCTTTTGTACAGTTCGGTAAGAGCAGAGTGGGAAATTCGCCTCATCCAGTTTCATGAATATGACCGACCAGATGATACAACTTGATACATATTTCAGAGGCCGACTACTTCGAGCCGAAGCCGACCACATTTTCCATAGAGATCGGTTTTGTTCGGCCTTACCCCCTGGAGCCAGCGGATGAGCTCAGGCATTTTGGGTCAGAGCGGAAATAGTTTGTGAAGTTCGGCAGATCACTTGGCCGACCCTTTTGAAGACCGACACAAGATCAGAGTTGTTGGAATTTCCCTCCAAAACGTGTTATCACTCCAAATGCACTTTACAGGCTTTCATCATTATTTTTGTGTGTGCCAGTGGAGAAAGTATAGTGATGTAACAGGCCGTCAGACGGCAGGCTTACTTTCGGAGAATATAGTCTTGGGGCAGAGAGCCCGTCAATCAGTCGGTGACCGCGCGGGAAACGTCATAAAGTTAGAGGAACAGTGTGTATTTCCCGAGTATATAAAGGCATGGTAGATTCATTTGTATAGGTTGAGTTTTCAGATAAAAAAACTTGTAAAAAAAGAAAATACCACTTGTAACACTCTTTCAAATGCTCGGCCGCGCTCAAACCTTGCTCAAAATAGGTCGGTCGAGTCAGTTTTGGCAATAAAACCACCCCCATCATTTTGTGCCCGTAGACGTAGGCTGGATTCACTCCACTGAACCACGTTAAAACTATTTTGCCAATCTGTGTGTTTTTCCCACCTTTTACTAAGTTTGGCTTTGGTCTCCCCATAACCGAACAAATTCAAGGTTGATGGAAGGTTGTCTCGGGAGAGTTATCCCGAAACTGCCCTAGGGATGAAAATCAGCCGTCAACAGTTGGCGCCGTCTGTGGGGAAAGAGCAAAAAGCAACTTACGTAGTAAGATGTTGGTAGAAAGTGGAAATCGTAGGTTGTTGGGTAGTTCAGCAGCATGATGGATGAAGGGGGAAAGGAATGGGAAGAAGTTGGTCAGAACGGAAGAAGGAAAGGGTTCGCCGGAAGGAGGGTTAGTAGCAGAAACTTTCTTCTTATGAGTTGTAGAATGGAATGTAAGAGGGGTAGCCAACGATCACACATTAGGGCTGAGTTTCCATATTTGCTCGAGATGTGCAGGGTCCGGGGAAAATGCATTATTCATCAGCGCCCGTGGAGCACCTGGTGCAGCAGACCCTATGAGCCCGGTTCAGATCAGTAGAATCTGAAGAAGCCCCGACTTGGGAACCAGCTTGCGTGTGAAGTTTACAACTATAACATACACATCGGGAGCCTTCGGAATCAAGCTCAGACTAGAAGACATGGTCAGACCGCAAAGCAAGAACCAGAAGAAAGTATTGTAAAAGCCTCTCTTAAAATGTCCTGCAAAGAGTTGTAAGAAGGGCAGCAGGTCATTTGAATATGAATAAAACTCTCATTTTCTTTAAGAAACTTGTCTATTTTTACTTGTTTGTTAAATAAATACGAAAGTTGTTTTCAATATTCTTGGGATGTGCTCGATGCGAATGGGTGATTGGTAACTGGGGAGGGCACCAAGCCCGTGGCACGCCAATCCCGGGTGTCATTATCAAACCCCCGGGTGGAAGTGTCCGACCTGGTCCCTTTCACCTTTGGGGATCCATAATGCATCAAAGGATGGAGCACATGTGGGAAACACGCAAACCCTTCGTGGCACACCACTACCGGGTATCAATATCAAACCCCCGAGGCCGGAGCGTTATTACCCCATGGCTCGATTTTTTGAGGAATAGCCCGGGTAAACCGGACCTAGGTAGGTTTCTGCCCCTACGAGTCGGCTGGTGAGTCCCGTTGAGAACCATTAGATCATCTGGCTTGGGTTTGGCCGAATGGCGCTCTTGATTACAAGAGTCTCGGTTGAACCGGACCTAGGGAGGTTTCTACCCCTACTAGTCGGCTGGTGAGTCCCGTTGAGAACCATCAGACCACCTGGCTTGGGTTTGGCCGAATGGCACCCTTGATTACAAGAGTCTCGGGTAAACCGGACCTAGGGAGGTTTCTACCTCTACGAGACTGCTGGTGAGTCCCGTTGTGTACCATCAGACCACCTGGCTTGGGTTTGGCCGAATGGCGCCCTTGATTACAGGAGTCTAGGGTAAACCGGACCTAGGGAGGTTTCTGCCCCTACGAGTCGGCTGGTGAGTCCCATTGAGTACCACCCAGGGAAGGCACTGTTAGTCTCTAAAACATTCCAATATCAATATAAGCAATGAAATAATGTGAATACTTAAAGAAGAATAACGGAATTAAACTTATTTTGATCGGATTTAGGATGCGTCAAACACAAAACTTTTTGCTCCAAGTTTCGGCCAAGCTCCACTTTGGGAATGAGATCCAAGCTTCAAGCTTTTGAGTTGATTCCAAGATTTTGGGATGGTTTCCCTATCACCTTGAATGATTCCTTGTGTGTGCTAGCACTATAGAAATTTTGCAACAAAACTTCTTCTTTTCTTCTTCCTAGTTTCGGCCAAGATGAAAGAAAAATAGAGAAAGTGTTTTTGCTACAAAAACCGTGAATGAGAGAGTGTGGAGTGAGTGTGTTGACTTGAGTTTTTGATTTCAAAAATCAAACTAATCATATACAAAACATTTGGTATTAGTCAATCAAGCCATCAACTTTAGGAAGTGTGTTGAACAAGTCTTCACTAACTTCACCAACACCCATCAAATAAAGTGACAAGTGATGTGACTTGTGATGTTACTTGTTGGCCCCACTTGTTTCAAAATCCAAGTGGGCCCGCAACACATCCCAGGCTCGGGTTCGCTAATTCCGAATTAACAAATTATCCGTTGCGACGTAATTAAATCAAATTTAATTAAATAATTATGCTAAACAAAATTACTATTCACGTCGCTCGCGAATTAATTCTAAATTAATTCATTTACCCGAATTCAAATCTGATTTTAATTCCGCGTCGAAATCTAATTTCGTTTAATATATCGAATATATTATTTTATCGATTAATTCCAAATTAATCGTTCTTTCTCTTCAAATAGTATTTTATCCTAGATAAAATCTCTCCGTAATTAATCCCAGATTAATTATGTTCGAATCATACGTCATCGGTGAATCTTCGGGAAGCGACCCAAGAGATCCCTGGATATGTTGGCAGTAAATCCAGTCGTCGGACTATCCGAACACGTACGTACCTCGTACTACGCTTTTACCGATTTACAAGACATGGTTGGCTTTTAGCAAAGCACCGTGCCTACCCAATTCTCCAGAAATATTCTTAATGGAATATATAATCTTTGTCAGGCGTAGTATACGTAGTATTGCGTATTGCGATCCAGTATTGGATGTCACATGCAAGGCCTGGGGCTGGAATAGTGTATGCCCCGTACGAAGCATATATCGGACTACAAACAACTAGTCTCTTTAATCGGATAATCATGACCATGTCATATTATCCCGATGGTTGCAACCTTTTAGAGTACTAGTTCTGTATCCCTGCGTGATCATCATCTCCATATGACTGAAGTGATACTTCCATCTTGACATCACACCCAATACAATACGATTCTCAATAAACCCAGAAGAGGCGTACACAGAACCTGTTAAAGTCCTGGATGACCAAAACCAATGCGTATTGATTGTCGCAAGTACTAGCGATGCAAGTCTCAAGTTAAGACCAAATACACATACCCTGATGCGGATTCCCATAGACACATAGTCACACTACCAATGGGATTCTGCGGGGTCTATCCAGAGCGAAGCTGTTTCCGTACCATCGGTAAACACAACCTCCTATCACACTTGCATAAGTATCTAATACTTAAATATATGAGAACTATGTCATTACGCTTCCATAACACGCACAAGTGCAATACTAGTCTATTCCGCATTATCGATGTCCAGTCACGATAATACTACGACTATGGATATTTAATGATTAAACCTTTATGGATTGATATTGTCTCATATCTTATAATCCGGAACTAATCATAAGGTTTTTTATCATTTATATATTTAAGTAATCAAATTACAAAATGATAAAATGTAATTTCCATTGTCACATAGTTAATTTGTACAAAAACCACAATGTCTTTTACAAATAGTGACGCTATGGGTCATAATTGTCTAACAGGCACACACGGGGTGTCCATGTCCCCCGTGGGGATTTTCTTGACCACCTGGTTCGGCGTATCCGTAGCCTGGTTATCGGGACGCTGAATTGTAAGGTTCAGAATTGTGTTTTGGAGGCCTCGGGCAGGACGCTGTCTCGTAGCATCTGAATTGTTTTTTTTACTTATGATTTTTGTTAGGGATATGTGCTAAGTAACCTCCACCTTTTGATCAACTCCACTTTGTTCCAATGTTTGTTTTTTCCACTAGTCTGGCAAGGGGACGCCCGCGCCAGAGCTAGCAGAGCCTCCGAGGTTGGAAATCCTCCCCCTTGTAAGTCTCAAGTGTTCCACCAGCTCGGGGTTAGGGTGAATCCCACCGAGTCTGTTATTGTCCCACCAGATCGGGGCTGGAATCATTCCGCCGAATCTAAGTTGTTCCATCAGATCGGGGCTGGATTCGTTCCGTCGAGTATAGGTTATTCCACCATCTCGGGGTTGTGGTGAATTCCACCGAGTCTGTTATTGTCCCACCAGATCGGGGCTGGATTCGTTCCGCCAAGTCTAGGTTATTCCACCAGCTCGGGGTTGGGGTGAATCTCACTGAGTTTGTTTTTGTCCTACCAGATCGGGGCTGGATTCATTCTGCCGAGTTTAAGTTGTTCCATCAGATCGGGGCTGGATTCGTTCCGCCGAATATAGGTTATCCCACCAGCTCGGGGTTGGGGTGAATCCCACTAAGTCTGTTATTGTCCCACCACATCGAGACTGGATTCGTTCCACCGAGTTTAAGTTATTCCACCAGCTCAGGGTTGGGGTGAATCCTATCGAGTCTGTTATTGTACCACCAGATCGGGGCTGGATTCATTCTGCCGAGTCTAAGTTGTTTCATCATATCGGGGCTGGATTTGTTCCGTCGAGTATAGGCTATCCCACCAGCTCGAGGTTGGGGTGAATCCCACCGAGTCTGTTATTGTCCCACCAGATCGGGGCTGGATTCGTTCCGCCGAGTCTAAGTTATTCCACCAGCTCGGGGTTGGGGTGAATCCCACTGAGTTTGTTATTATTCCATCAGATCGGGGATGGATTCGTTCCGTCGAGTCTAAGTTGTTCCACCAGATCGAGGCTGGATTCGTTTCGCCGAGTCTAGGTTATTCCACCAGCTCGGGGTCGGGGTAAATCCCACCGAGTCTATTTCTTCGGTCTGGGGACGTAACATCACCCTAGAGCCAAGTGTTCTTCCTAGCTCGGGGTCGGGGTGAATCCCACCGAGTCTATTTCTTCGGTCTGGTGACGCAACATCCCCTCAGAGCCAAGTGTTCTTCCCAGCTCGGGGTCGGGGTGAATCCCAACGAGTCCATTTCTTCGGTCTGGGGACGCAACATCCCCCAGAGCCAAATGTTCTTCTCACATCGGGGTCGGGTTACGTCCCACCGAATGCATTCGATCTCGGCTCGGGGACGGATTGTTACCTCGAAGTCAAACTCAAATTGGTTGAGTTTAAGGTCACAACAAGATGTGAAAGGGCAAATCAGAAAATATGAAGCTGAAATAAGCTAAGTATAAATAGTAGAACGAAATATATTTGAGATAAGTGCTAAAAAGAGAGTCACGATTATCATTGCAAAGAGAAATGTATTGTTTGAATTTACATGGGGCCCTCTTTGGGTCACCCCCATCAATCGGCCCGCGCAGGAGCAACTGTTTCTTCTTATGCAGGCCTAGACGGCTGAACGACTGGTACAGGCTTGGCAGGGGGAACTTCAGTTTCAGTTTGGGAGGGAAAAGCGGCTGTGACCTCGGCCTCAGGTATTTCAGGGGCATGAGCCTCATGTTGGATTTCTTCAGAGGTCAGAGACAAAAGAACAGTTGATACGGGCTCCGGATCCTGGATTTCCTCCGAAGGAAGGGCGAGAAATTTTCGGGCCTCTTCCGCAGAGAGTTATCCCTTACAATAGCGGATGGTCGTGTGGATCGGCTCCATGTTAACCCCGGGTATCAAGATTGGAATGATCTCGGAATAATCTTCGACCCCCTTGAGCTGAGCACTCTCCAACTCTCCCACCAATGCAGCATCCCTCTGTTGCCGTTCGTCCTCCCTCATTTGCAGTTCAGCCTCTCTCTTCTCCAAGTCAGCCTCTCTCTTTTTTAACTCCTCGAGAGCTTGATCTCTCTCTTCGACCGTCCTCTTCAGCTTGGCCTCAGTATCGCCCAACTCCCACCCCAGGCGTGTACTCTCAGCCAGAGCAGCATCCTGGTCCTTTTTAGCAGTTTTGGCATTCTCCTTTGCCAAATTAGACGCACTGCGAAGGGAGTCATACAGTTTGAGGGTCTCATCACCGACCCTCTCAAGAGCCTTGATTGTCTCATCCTTTTTGGCCGGCTCGGCCTCCCTTTCTGAAAGCTGACTCTGAAGCCTTTGGGCCTGACCTCCCTCAGATAGAAGACTCAGGAGAAGGTCTTTGTTCTTGGCCATAAGATAAGTTGCCTGCAAGAAGAAAAGGAAAAAGTCAGCACAACGGCTAAGTAAAGATACACAACGGGAACATGAAGTTTATTACATTGGCCATCTGGGAACAAAACTCTGTCACCACGGCCTCAGGAGAAACATCTTCGTATTTCGGGATCTCCTCATGAGGAATTGCTTCGGCTAGTTGATTGAATGTCGGCACAAGGTGGGAAGTGACTTCTCATATTTTTTCACTAAGGTCGTCTGGTCCGAGTACCACGACGCCTTTTCCTTTCATAGAGGAGGCCTCTGCAGTTCTAACCTCTCTCTGGACAGCCTGCCTTCTGATCAGAGGTTGTTCCTTCACCTCCTCTTCTTCCTGCCCCGCACCACCCGATACGATCAGATGCTTTCGTTTGGTAACAGACCTAGATTGTCCAGAAGGACGGGTTTCAGACGCCAGGACCGCCCTTGGAAATGGGATTGTTGATTGATCAGAAGGGCGGGTCGTTGCTTTGGTTTTGTCTTTAGCCTCCGCCACGGCCACCTTTTTTCGAGAAGTTTATGCTCCACTTGGCTCGGGCCTCTTCGTCAGATCTTGAATTCGCCCAAGGACACTGGGTTGCCTCGACATTCCTGCCAAGTAAAAAGTAGAGAACACGATCAATTCAGAAATTCAGAAGGTTTCAAGGCATTTACGGGTCAAACAAGTAAAAGGCACAGTCAGAAAGTCAGTAAGAGTCTACCCAACCGCCTCGGGACCTGTGGAGGTGCACTCTGGACGAGCCCTGACTCTAAGAAGGCATAATCATTGACTACCCTCTTCTTGTGGGAGGCGTGGCTCCTGGCCACCTTGATCCTAGCACGGACCACATGGGTTACCTTGGAAGGATCCCTCCAGCAGGCTGAGAAAGGTTAAAAAGTTAGCATTTTTCACGAAAGTTGAGAAAGAAAGAGACATCGGGTCCTAACCTCCCGCTCGGAAGATATCGAGAACTTCTGTCATCTCCGGACACACAGATAAGGTCTGTCCCCAGTCACCCGTAGCCCAGAACCAGGGGTTTTTAAAGTTTTTATTGGTTTGGAGAAGGTCTTTGACAAGGACATGAGCGTCGGCATATGAAGAGAGGTAATACCAACCGTGGTGTTTTTTTGGGTTGGCCTTCAGTTGGTATAGTCTCTTCAGCTCCTCAAAAGTTGGTTCCCCGAGGCTTGCCCTGTACCAAATCACGTGCAAGCCGGCCAGAATTCTCCATCTATTCAGGTTTAGTTGGTAAGGGGCGATCTCCATCCTGGCCAACATCCCAACGAAGTATGGTTGGATGGGCAGCCGCAGACCGCACTCGAAGAATGAAGGAAGAAGGGCGACCGAGCCTTCGTCAGACTGACTAGCACGGTCAGATGAGCCAGGCACATCGAGAGTTATGCCGATTGGGATCTCGTACTACTGGCGAAACACACACAAGGCTTCTCTAGTGATAGTGGAAGGCCGATTCATGTCCAAGGCCGAGCTGCCCAGCTCTCCAGGCTCAGGAACTTTCTGGAGGATTCTTTGGTGATATGAGTCATTTTTTATCTCAAAAGGGGTAGGAGTAGTGTCCAAGTCCTCTACACTCGGTGTCTCCGAGCTCGAGGAAGATTCTTCAGCACGATGAGGTTGATTTTCTATGGGTTTGGCCGACGAGGATTCAGCGTCAGACATACATAACGGTCCCCATGAGGTATAAAAATGTCAGTGGTCAGGATAAGGTATCACAAGTTTGAGAGCTATTATAACTACCGGGGACATGGGTCTACAGTCTCTAAACGCCCTAGCAATAGCCACAAATAGCAAGTCTCTCCCTAAACATATACAACCAAATGCGAAAAACCAGAAACCTGAAACACACACATTATACCCCAGCACCCATCCTACAACCAAATAACACAAGTACAACATATCCCACACCAAATCCGAAACAAAATTCGCAGCACAAAATGAGGAGATAAGCATGCCAGAGAATGATAAGAATAGGCGACAGTAAGAAGAAAATCAGAGAACATCAAACAACAACAACGGTCAAACACCACAAGTAAAGAGAGAGGGTCGGGCGAAAACTTACTTGGTTTGGGAAGAAAAGTCGGCGGTTGATCTGGACGATTGGAAGTCTGCTGGTCTCACGAACAGGTAGTTTTTACAGTTTGAGAAGTTGTGGGTTTCGTAAAGGAAGAAATGAGCTTTGCTCTGCTCTTTTATAGTCAGCACGGTGTGTTTATGGCCGTTGGATCGAGAGAATTTTCGGATGTGCATCGCGTGTCGTCTTTGGGCTCCGTTTGATCGGTTTGGGATAAGCGGCTGAGATTAAAAGACCTTTTGGCTACCTCGGGAACGGCCGATTGATTTGAGTTTTTGGCGGGAAGACCATAAGTTTTTGACAAGTGGCACGATCGGGTAAACCCTAAAGGTTGATTTGACGGGCATTTATGAAGGTATGATGGCTTGCGATTTTTGAGGGGCGGCTATCGTAAGGGTAAAATAAGAATTTGGCTCGATTGGGAAGGTAGTTGGAAAAAACATCAACATTCTCCGAACCGAACACATGAAGATGAACGAGGGTGGTTTGGAGGAACCCCGAGGAAGCTCTCTGTTTTGTTTCTGAGTCGGGCCACCAGTTAGTTGATCAGGCTCACTTCAGATTTCTTGTAGTTCCCAGCACCAACTTGTATACTCGTTGGAACCGAGAACTATAGGACAAATGTTGATGGGGATTTCTGCCACTAAGTCTTTTGTACAGCTCGGTAAGGGTAGAGTGAGAAATTCACCTCATCCAGTTTCATGAATATGACCGACCAGAGGATACAACTTGATACATATTTCAGAGGCCGACTACTTCGAGCTGAAGCCGACCACATTTTCCATAGAGATCGGTTTTGTTCGGCCTTACCCCTAGAGCCAGCGGATGATCTCAGGCATTTTGGGTCAGGGCGGAAATAGTTTGGGAAGTTCGGCAGATCACTTGGCCGACCCTTTTGAAGACCGACACAAGATCAGAGTTGTTGGATTTTCCCTCAAAAACGTGTTATCACTCCAAATGCACTTTACAGGCTGTCATCATTATTTTTGCGTGTGGCAGTGGAGAAAACAGAGTGATGTGACAGGCCGTCAGGCGGAAGGCTTACTTTCGGCGAAGACAATCTTGGGGTAGAGAGCTCGTCAATCAGTCGGTGACCGCGCGGGAAACGTCATAAAGTTAGAGGAACAATGTGTATTTCCCGAGTATATAAAGAGAGGGTAGATTCATTTGTATATGTTGAGTTTTTCAGATAACAAAACTTGTAACAAAAAGAAAATACCACTTGTAACACTCTTTCAACTGCTCGGCCGCGCTCAGACCTTGCTCAAAACAGGTTGGTCGAGTCAGTTTTGGCAATAAAACCACCCCCATCGTTTTGTGCCCGTGGACGTAGGCTGGATTCACTCCGCCGAACCACGTTAAAACTATCTTGCCAATCTGTGAGTTTTTCCCACCTTTTACTAAGTTTGCCTTTGGTCTCCCCATAACCAAACAAATTCAAGGTTGAGGGAAGGTTGTCTCGGGGGAGTTATCTCAAAACTGCCCCTGTGACGAAAATCAGCCGTCAACAACATATAACACATTTTGGATTTTACGTCAGTTTCGATCTTGAAAAACTCAGAACTAGAAAATCTTATAAACATCAAAGTTGTAGATATTTGAGTCTTCTTTCATCTGAAACTAGAATCGCCTCAATCCGATATCGAAGTAAAATGTTATGGCCGAAATACGAAAAATACGCAAAATTAGAATTTTCGAAATTGTACAATATTAGAGCGCCCTTTTAAATTTTTGGCCTTCAAAATCCAAATGTCACGTCCATTTTTCTAATTATGCATCCAAAGTAATATTTTAACTACATAAAAAATAGAAATCACAAAAAATATATATAACATAAATTTAATTATTATGTTACAAATGTGCTAAATTAAATGGATTAATGAAATTATAAGTATAAAATGATTAGTTTCTCTTTTATTAAGTGTACACTTTTTAATGTTCATCGCTTCTTTTCCCCAACCACTCTGCAAATAGTAGCTCTGACCTCTGACTCAATCACCATCTGCCAGCAGAAGCTCACCATTCCAACCTTTTATCCACTGCTACACGTTCTGCCAATGTGACAGCCTGTGACTCAACCACTCCAGCTTCGTTTTGTTTGTCAGAGTCTCTTCCCAAGGGGAGTCGATGACTTATTCCTGTCACGTTAGCCTGCTGGAGGCCCAAACTTTCATGTAGAACATACGTCATACGCTCTCAAGTACATGATATCTTGTGGTCTCAGCTCTGCTCCTCGGGTCGGTGTGCTGAGGTGAATAATGCTTGGTCAAACCTCTTCCTTCTTCAACCATGTCGGGTCAATAGGCACGACCCCCTCGATTCGGCTTCTGTAAATGCCCTATTTTCAAATCCAGTCCTTCTATAGGTCGGGTCGGTATTCCTACTCCTCTTCCTCAGCCGATACTGCTCTTGGTTGGACTATGGTACAGTAGGTTCGGGTCCCTCATCTGACTTCAGCCTCTTTGGACCCTCTTTATTCTCCTGATCAAATACAATATCCGGCTTACCCTTCCTCGAGATTCTAATTTTCTCGGGGTGAAAACCCACCATCAATAAAAACGATAAAGAAACTATAGTGTCAAAACAACATTATTTCTGCGCTGTTTCTATCATCCTTTAGTTTCTTTACCGTCTCTCCTGTAGTACATGTCTTGTTCACTTCTCTCAATTTTCATGTTTATGTTCTTAAAAAGGCAGTCTTGGCTGTTTCTTTAATACTTTATGGGAAGGACTTTGAAGGACTTTTTAACTTCCGGGGTAGGGGAACCAAAAATTATTGCACCATCTGGTGGAGTAATTAAGGGCAGCCATGAACTTCTTAAGATTTCTCCATACAGTAAATACAATTGAAATGGAAACTTAAAAGAGGTTTCTCTCTGTTGATTTATATTGTAGCCACTCAGTTTATATATAAATATGGTTCATTGTACCTCTGTAGTCAATTCCTTTAATTTCTTTCGCAAAACATAAACATGTATTGAAAAGCCAATTAAGTGGGTACATCAGGAACTTCCTCACATCTTATTCATAAACATAAAAATATAGCTGGCATTCTTTGAACATTTAATGGTCACATTCAAATCCTCATAATCACAACTTAATGATTAATAATTTAATATAGCAGCTCAAGGTTGCACTATTGTCACAATTTAATGTAAACCAAATCAAACCAAACTAAACAAGAGTTTGGATTGCACAATTTTTTTTTTATTTATTTATTTATGGGAACGATATTCAATTATATAAAAAAATTTATCTAACTATTATCGATCACAATTTATAAAAACATCATGTCAACATCAAATTCATCCGGTCCAATAAATAAAATCTTTTTCTCACTAGGTGGGGATTGGTTACATGAGTCTTTGGACACCATGATGCACACATTAGAAGCTTTGATCTGACTCCATTTGGGCATCCTCCAGCATGGCCATCTCTTAATGATTAGGTTTCAAAAATCAGCAATTTGAGTAAACTTGGCTCACATTTTAGGAAATGAAATGACTGCTATACTCAAAAACATAAAGCTGGTGCAGGCATGGATGATGGATTCTTTCAACTTCCATCCAATTGAAGCCTCAGTAATATTCATATCAATTTTTGAGTTCAAAATTTCAAAAATATTTGCCATAAACAATATTTATTTATGATTGAGGCTACAACTAGATTGGACTATATGATACAGAACAAGTATTTCAAAACGCTACTGCTTAGTAGTAGTAGTATTACAATTCTAAAGAATATGCAATAGAAGCTGTAGAATGGGAATCCATCCTTCTATTAGTATAACACATATGCATCAAGACTCGAACTTGTCGAAATCCTGAAGCATTTCGAAGATGGTGATTTTCTGGGTTTGCATTTGCAGTGAAGGAACAGGAGGCATTCTCGTTAGATCAGTATTATGATAATCGTTGGTGTGAGTGTGATGCCTCTTACGCACTGCTCGAATTGGAGCCTCAGTGATATTCACATCAATTCCTTCTCTGTTGATTTCTACTGGTACTTCTGCTCTCTTCCGAAAGCTGTCCTCTTGCATTCTTGAATCCTTTGAAAGACATTTTTCAGATATTATGTAAGAAGGAAGAAAAAAAAATCGTACCCAGTGCACAATATTATGCATGTTCCAAATGTAATGTTGAATCCTTTCTTGGTGTTGTTTAATTTATGATGTAATTAAATTTGTAAAAAAGAGAAAATGAAGAATCTTTCTCTCCAGGGGCGTGAGACGTGGCTTAGTGCTGTAGGGTTCGGATCTGGTTTCAGGTCTTGGGTTCAAATCCAATGGTGTGTTTCTTGAAAGAGTTTGGGGCAGTCGAGAATTTTACCTGCTCCGCTTAAACCCGAGTATGATGGTTTGACGCGAGGTTTCCAATATTTTCAAAAAAAAACTTACATTAAGAAGAGAAGAGGGAGAATGCATAGGACACTTGACAGGGCGATCTTCATCTTGTGGTTCCAGTGGGTGCTCAACTGGCCAGAATTCTTCCAGCTTCAATAATTCTGCATGTTCCATAACACCAACACCACTTTGTCTTGTCTCTCTGCTCTGTCTCTCATCGATTAATACTACTTCATTTTCTTTTTTATCCTATAATTTAAACACACACAATGAACCCAAAACAAATTAAAAAAAAAAAGTTTAAAGCATGCATGCATATGAATGAATGGATTATGTACTCACAAAAACAAAATCATCCCCACATGAAAACCCCATGGAGAAATTAATGCTCATATAATAAGCTCATGCCAGAAGCAGAGCAGAAAATCTAACTTTGTTTGTGACTGCCTGAGAGAGAGAGGGAGAGAAGATGAAAAAAGAGAAAGAAAGAGCATGAAAAGGGGAGAGAGAGGTGGCGAGGTGGGATCATTTGTACAGTTAAAAATGAATAAAGAATCCCCACCATTTTGCTTTTTTTTTTTTTTCTTGATTTGGTTACTTCACTTTATTTTTAACCTTTTCTTTTATTTTGTTTAGGAAAATGACATTTATATATAGAGGAAATTAAAGGATAATAAAATCAATCACAAAATATTGATATTATATGTTAAAATTATTTTTAAATTATAAAATATTAATATTTACTGCTTTATTTTTCGGTTATACAAATATCAGTACCCTTTTATTTATTCTCTCAGAGGTTTGTTTTTGTCTCTCTTTCTCTCTCTCTTTTTTCCTGTGGCCGAATAGGAAAGCAGTGCTTTTGAAAACAGTGGCTGCAGTTTTGTTGAAAATCTTACAATTTCACACTTTAATTTCTCAAAAGATGGAAATCGATGCTATTATGCTTGTGTTGTTTTGTTCCTGGGCGATGATTCCCCTTAGCTTAGACAGGAAGGAAAAAGTGCACCCCACTGCACCCCTTGTCTCCTTTGGAATTTACAAAAAAACCCTTATCAATATTTACAATGACTTCTTTTTTTTTTTTGAAAATTTACACATTATAAAATTGAAATATTTTATTAATAATTAATAAAATGTTAATTATTTTTTTTTTTTATATTTTTTTTATTTTTGTTAATAAATATTACATATTTTTTATCTATTCGTTTAATTTTTTAATTCATTTTAATTTAATTAATACTACTTATGTATAAAAAAATATTTTAAATAATATAATTTTTTTATTATTTTCGAAATTTAAAAAAAAAAAAAAAAAAAAAAAAACCAAAAATTGGCCATTGGGGCCTGGACGATGATCGTCCAGGGAGGGGAACAATCGTCCCCCCCTCCCTTTTTTTTTAATTATTATATATTATTTGTTTTGCTAGGGCTCAAAACTATGTCATAGTTTTGCTAGGGCGCAAAACTATGACATAGTTTGGCGCAAAACTCAAAGTAAACGTACTTTGCTTGTTATTTAAGAAAATTTAGGCAGACAGAGTAAGCTAAAGCAAAGTAAACGTACTCTGCTTGCATCTTTTATTCTGATTCTGATTTTAAATTTTATTTATTAAAAGTTTTTTGTCTTATTTAATTTCGTAAATCAGTATCCATATCTATTTTTTTTTTTAATATTTTATTAAAAGTTGTATTGATTCTGATTCTGATTCTGATTTTATATTTTATTTATTAAAATTGTTTGTCTTATTTAATTTCGTAAATCAGTATCCATATCTTCTTTTACTTTTTAAAAAATCTATTTTATTAAAAGATGTGTTGATTCTGATTCTGATTTTATATTTTATTTATTAAAAGTTGTTTGTCTTATTTAATTTCGTAAATCAGTATCCATATCTTCTTTTACTTTTTAAAAAATCTATTTTATTAAAAGATGTGTTGATTCTGATTCTGATTTTATATTTTCTTTATTAAAAGTTGTTTGTCTTATTTAATTTCGTGGCATATCAACGTTATATTTCTCACACTATTGACGTTCAAGCTGATGGTCATTGTGGATTCAGAGCAATAGCTGCACTAATCGGGTATGGCGAAGAAGGTTGGGGTCAAGTACGATGCGACCTTATTGAAGAGATTCAACAAAATAAAGATTTATATGATCGACTTTATCCATCAAACGGATGGGCTGACAATCTATTACACTTACTGCATTTTTTCCAGTCGCCGGCACCAGAGGTACATTGGATGGACTCAATGAGTTTAGGAATTGTCATCGCTTCGAGGTACAATATTGTACTGCATACATTTGCTGAGAATGTTTGGAGTTGTTTTACTCACTTGCCATTAAGGTCCCCTGCAGTTCCAGAGCAAGAGCGTCAAGAAATAGCTATTGCTCATGTTGGCAGACACTTTGTGCAAGTTTTTTTACACCCTCATTACCCTGTACCACCCATCCCAATGTGGTGGTGGGAACATTCATCGTATGAAGCTAAAGAATGGGCCACTCGTTATATGATTCGTAATCAATTATGGTACGAAGTATTGGGTATATCACCAAGTGCGCCAGGAGGAGACTTTGGAGGCAACATAAATTAGAATTTATGTTTTTATATTTTTAAGTGTAACTTTTTATGTTGTTATTTGTACTATTTTCAAATAAATATTAAGAATATTTTTATAATAATTAAATTATAAAATATATTTAAAAAAAAAATTAAAAGAAAAAAAAAGAGGGGCGAATTGCTGCAGCCAAAGCCCTCTTTTTTTTTAAATTAATCAAAATATATATAAATATAAATATTACTATAGATATTATATATATATATATATGTATATATGTATATATCAATAAATAAAAAAAATTAGATATATATGGTTTATTTGAAAATTGAAAATAGAATTTTGGTGAAAGGAAGAGGGTAAATATGGAATTTTAGGGGAGACACAAAAGGTAAATGTGTAAGAGGGAGGGGGGAAGATAAGCCCTCTTAATTCTTTGATGAGACACGAGTGATATGATATCAGCAATAAATTAATACGTCAATATATGATTTAAGGTTTATTTTTTGTTATTTTTTAAAATTTTAACGACAATTAATTATTATATTGTTACACATATGACATAACATCTCTATTATATTTTATTGTATTGTAGATTTTCTCCCAAAAGAGTGGCTTGCAATTAGCTGTTGCAAAAGTTGGAATATATTTCAGGGAAAATTCAATTATCTTCCAATTTCATAAACAATTTAGAAATTGAAAATTGGTTCATCTCCACTCTCCATTAACTTTTTTTTTTTTTTTGAAGATATCTTAGTTAATGACAAGAGGCTTCAAAAATAAAAATATTTAAAAGTCCTTAAATAAATTTTTAAGTTCAAGCAATGTTTTTCAAGGGTCTTGAGAAGTACATTTGAGATTTTGAGCCATTATCAAAAAATAGAACTCGGGCAACAGGGGTGAACCCTCTCAATTTTTTTTTCCTTTAATAATATAGATACCACCATTGACCCCACTCCATTTTTTTTTCCAACAGTTAGTACTAAGTAAATATTAAATAATAGAGAAACCACCCTAAATTTTTTTGATGAAAAATTATCATCCCTAGTATCCTCCCTCAAATAACTGACTTCGCACCTACGGGCAAATCTTCTTCCAGCAAATCATATGAACACAGCTCCAACACCTGAGCAAGCACTTAAATAATTCATAGTTATCTAGAACTAATTCATTTTTATAAGTGCCTACTCCAATTTCCCTCCCACATTATCTTTATACAAACGTTTCCTTTTATCCCAAGATAATAAAAATTGATAATTCATCCCTGGCATAAGCCTACGCACATAAGCTAATTCATGTAAAATAGGAAGCAGAGATGTATATTCATTCATTGTGGTATTACTCTTCAGGTCCAGAGGGTATTGGGTATTCACAATACTTGAACAAAAAGAAGATTAGAAGTAAACAATGATGAACAAATTACTTCAACCACACCCGGTATGTTATGCAGATACTAACACAACCTAAGCAAGGATAGACGAGTTATCCTACAACCATCAAACTGTAATCGCCAAAGTGTATCAGTATCACTCAAACTGAACTCATGTCATAAGTTCATCAATAGACAACAAATAAGACATTGGTGCCACGTAGAGATATTAAGTGATTTTCCATATATTCTACATCGAAACATGCTTAAATGAATTTATAATAGCCAATTATTAAATATAGATTAGGAACTTTCATGTCTGATACCTAATGCTTAAAAATCAGAAAAACTTGTCAAAATAGACAATTAATAAAAGAACAATGAAATTATAAATGTCAGAGTCAGATGTGTTCTGTGAATTCTCTACCAATTGAGTCCAATAGTTGAAATCCATATACATCTTGAATTCTTGATGAACTTGACAACGACAGTTGACCAAAAGGAAATTGCTCAATAATCATTAAAAATGGCACATGAAATGGAATTATGCATTCTCCTTAAATCTGTCGGATAGTATTGCTAGAAAAGAAGTAAACTATGTATCCTTGCAGTTCAAAAAATAAACAGATGGCATTAGAAGATTGCCACTTTGAAAAGATTAAAAAAAATGTGAAAGGATGTAATCAAAAATCCATGAAATAAAAACTCATCCACATCCTAATCCATGATGGCTAAAAATTACTTGTTGCCCTTATAATAAAAGCATAAAGAAATATGAACAACAATTTCAAAGATCCCAGATGTCTGAATTTAAAAAACATGTACCACTACTGCAAATTAATGGACTGAAAAGTAACCGTCGTGTCCATGCAAAAGGCCATAGAATACATACAGGTGACGCAGACCAAATGCCAAGGGAGTTCCACTACCAGTACCGGCAACATAAATCTATCTGATTGTCACGAACTTGTTGGTTCCATGTCTAGCCCAGCGAGTCCTCAAATCAATTGGGTTAGCAAAATTGTACCCTTCAGCTGCAAGTTTCTCCAATACCTTCTTAAATGCACCCTGACTCATCTTACGTCCAGCTATCCTCGCACCACGCCTTTTGGTGCTCATTGGCAAAGGATACACGGACACATTTGTAGTACAACAAGCCGATTGCCAACCGCCACATCCCCATCGATAACATTGCTGAGGAGTTCCAGTACATGAGCAGACAGGAATAGGAATCCCCGAGATATCCATATCTATCCCATTTATAACAACATCAATACTCTTCTTAGCTGGTTTCAACCGCTGAACGGCAGCGCCATTCTTATCCTTGGGCTTCTTAGGCTTCTTAGCTTTCGGGGCTTTTGGGGCACCCCCACCTTGCCGTTTCTTTACTTGAGCACCTTCAGTTTGGGCAACTGGTTCTTCTACTTTGGGCACCACCACTCTATCAAGGGCCAGTCTGTCATCTATTGACGTAGTGGGTGGTGGCTGTAACATTTGCAAGGAGTGAGCTCCTGAAGTTTCTGGAAGAACCCCGTAAGTAGGATTCGCAGGTAACATATTCAAATACTTATCCCTCTGGCTGATCCAACTATCCCTCATGTAGTTCAATGGGATAGATGCCTCCGAAACCACACAACCCCGAGGATGAAAGGCACCATTGGGGCTAATCATAATATTAGGATCGCGACCAGATAGAAAAGCCTTGGTGTCTCTGTCTGCCATAGGCATTGACGGCATAAGCTGCAGACCAAGATGCCCTTTAAAGGACGGCTCATAGTAACCCCAATTGTGCATGTTCAACGCATCATCATCCATCAAAAAACTGCATTTTTTCATCAACACAGTAGTGTAAGAAATTATATTTTCTCATAATCTAAACAGATTTAGCTTTGCGAATGTTAGCCTTCAACTGATCCTGACACAATGCAAACAAGCTTTCAAATGTAGAAAAACGAAACAGAGGCTTCAAAGCTAAGACAGTCACCAAACCAAGATACAAAAAAAGAGTGAAATCCAAGAAGAAAATGCTTCTCAAACAAATATCCAATACCACATTAGGATTTGAAAGATCTATAGCCACAAAAAAACAGCCTTGACCTGACCATAAGAAACCCAAAATAGTAACCCAACAAGGTAAACTTTCTGCAGAGATGCAATTTCTATTTTCTTGGATCTACAACAAAATGAAAAGTTGAAAGATCCCCACTGTACAAAAATGGAAAATAATGAGATTCCGATGAAAAAAATGGAAACTTTCAGATTCAAACCCCATTCCATTTTCCCACATTTTCCCCAGCACCAAACAGAACCCAAATGAAAACCCACCAGCAGATCTACAATATACATTCTTCAAAAATGAAAATTTCTACGAAATTAAAAATTTCCCATCAAATCTGAGACTTGAAAGTTGTAGAACTCAGCAAGATTCATATCAGAAATCAACATTCTAAATATACAAGCGTGTAAATGAGAAAATAAACTAATAAATGAACAAAAAAAAAAAGAGTATAAAAATGGAAATTGCAACAGGACAAAGGACCCATATATTCAAATTAGAGAGAGAAAGCGAAAGAAAGAGAGAGAAATCTTACTTGGCAGGTTGTAAACGGCTCTTTAGGGCTTTCCCGTTCTGAAGAGAGAGGAGAGAGAAACCTTAAGAGATTTGAGAGAGAGAAACAAACCTAAGAAAGAGAAAGACAGATGAGAGAGAATTATAAAGAAAAGAGAATGAGAGAGAGAGAGATACCTGAAATTAAAAATATGTTGCTATTATCTATTGAGACTTATATATATATATATATTTATTTATTTATTTATATAATTATTGTTAAAAACGTAAAGAAAAAATAAATACAAATTTTATATTCAAAACTCCACCACAAAAATTGGGCTTCTTAGACTCTTTTCCTTTTACAATTTGAGGTGACACTTTATTTTATTTGATTTTATTTATTTATTTATATTTTTGACGAATTTGGGGATTTTTATCTTATACATACATGTCATTCTAAATTTCTAATCAATAGTCAAATAAGACCATTTTTTTTTTTGTATATTTTTCCTTGCTTGACTTTAAGTTGGATTGAGATTGGAGAGTTAGGAATTTTTATTGTTATGATGACAATTTCAATCAACAAATATTACATGTTCAAAATTAGTTCAAAAAGTTTTTTCAAGTTTTCAAAATTTGTCATTTCCTTGTTGGCAAGATATGTCATATTCATATTTCAAAAAAAAATGTCATATTCTATCAATCGAAAGAGTTAATAAAGATTTAAGGTAAAAATGCAAAATTGACCCTCTAACTTTCACGTTTTTTTTTCATTTCAGTCCTCTAATTTTCAGTTTTGTCAATTCAGTCCTCTAACTTTCAATTTTTGTCAATTCAGTCCTCCGTTACAAATCCGTTACTGTTGTCGTTACTGCTGCCAAAATGACGTCGTTTAACGGAGGACTGAATTGACAAAAATTGAAAGTTAGAGGACTGAATTGACAAAACTGAAAGTTAGAAAACTGAAATGAAACAACGTGAAAGTTAAAGGACTGAAATGAAAAAACGTGAAAGTTAAAGGGTCAGTTTTGCATTTTTTCCTAATTTAATTTAGGCCATATTAAATTAGTTTTTTTTTCTTATTTTTTTAAATAGTAAAAGAAAAAGAAAATAAGCTACAACTGTTAAGAAAATTAATTTAATATTATATTACTACTAATAATAATATAAATTGAAAACAGATTCCAACAATTTAGACAAGTAATTAGTGAGCTAGGTAACAACTCATTCATTTTTTTAAAAAAAAAAATTCGTATTCATTCAAGAAATAATGATCTGATGAAGGTCGATCCTGGACAAGCATTATCTTCAACATTTCCGTGAGGCATTATAGATTACTGTTCAATTACATTAAAAATATATTTATAAATTACATTGTCAAAATTATATTTATAAATTACATTGTCAAATCAAATATTCAAAATTAAAAAATACATCACTTATCTTTGAAATGTAATCTCTAAAATTACATTTTGAAATGTAATTGTTGGAATATAATTTTTTCTTGTTATCATTAAAATTATATTTATTAATTTTCTAAACAGTTGTAGTCTATTTTCTTTTTCTTTTACTATTTACAAAAATAAGAAAAAGAAAACTAATTTAATATGGCCTAAATTAAATTAGGCAAAAATGCAAAACTGACCTTCTAACTTTCACGTTTTTTTCATTTCAGTCTTCTAACTTTCACGTTTTTTCATTTCAGTCCTCTAACTTTCACGTTTTGTCAATTAAGTCCTCTAACTTTCAATTTTTGTCAATTCAGTCATCCGTTAAACGGCGTCGTTTTGGCAGCAGTAACGGATGACTGAATTGACAAAAATTGAAAGTTAAAGGACTGAATTGACAAAACTGAAAGTTAGAGGACTGAAATAAAAAACGTGAAAGTTAGAGGGTGAGTTTTGCATTTTTGTCAAGATTTAAATTTATTGGTAAATTGTATTTGAGCCAGTGATGGTAATTTTACCCGCAAACCCACAAAACCTGCCCGCAATGGGTAGGATTTGGTAAATATATTAGCGGGTTTGGTAATTTAAAGCAGAACCCGCTGTGGGTGCGGTGCGGGTTTGGTATTTAAGTAAAATATGCGGAGACCCGCTGCGGGTATCCTCATACCCGCAAAAGTCATTTTTTTAATTAACATTTTTAAGGCAATCTAAAAAAACTCTCATGAGTGTTGTATTTGCATGCTGTTAATATTTGCATGAAAAACAAATACTAGCAATTAAAAATAAATTGTTTAATTATATTATTAAGAATACAAGAGAATTCAATATTTTTAAAACCCGTAAAAAATTCGTTGGGTACCAATGCGGGTTTGGTAATTTGTTCACATATGTGGATGCGGGTTTGGTAATGAAAATTAAAACTCGCAGCGGGTATGGTGCGAGTTTGGTAATTTGTTCACATATGCGGGTGCGGATTTGATAATGAAAAACCTGCATCAAACCCTACCCGCTGCCATCCCTAATTTGAGCAATAAATAATTTCAAAATGATGGAAACACAAAATCAAAAAAATAGTCTAAGTTGAATTTTTCATCATATGGGTTATAATGGTTACTATTCAAAAGCCTTAAATGATATGCTATATTTTTGGGTGCTTTAAAATTTTCTAACGAAAGGGTTAATAAAGATGTAAAATTATTTGTAAAATACAAATTATGTCTATATTTAGTTTGAGTCCACGGATTAAAAAAATAAAACAGTTTTCTTAATATCAACTAAACTTTTTTTAAGGATTAGCAAAATTTATTGTGTTTATTAGAAAAAAATAAATAATAAAATTTCAATGAAAAGTTATTGGTTTTTATATTTGTCATATATCAATTCAATTTCCTTCTCATCAATACGAATGAAATATGAACCTTAAATTTATTATACAACTAAAAAAAATTATCCTCAACTGTATCTACAAATTTTACAAGAAATAATTAACTAATCCAATAATATATGGGTTTGGCTTGAATTACGAAAACTTTTATAGAAAATTTGTAGTGATATTTGACCTCCTCAATTTATATCATTTTTTTTTCAATTAATCACATCATTAATTTTATTTTATTTTTACTTCTCTTAATATACCATGTATAATCGCTATAATTTATGCGCCATTTAATACCGAGTTCAGCGACGAAGATTGGCGATGTAAAAATATTTTAGCGTCGCATAAGATACAACAACACTAAAATCTTTCCCCGACTAACCTTTAACATCCATTTCCTACATCGTCTTATTTCGAAGCCAAAATTTTTAGCGTCGACATTCACCTCTTTTAGCGTCGATGGGTGGCGACGTTAAAATACTATTTTCTTGTAGTGAATCTCCATTCAATCCTTATAATCATGATTCCTTAAGGAACCCCTCATCACTTGACACATATGATGATTTTTTTTAAAAAAAATTAAACTAATTAAAATATATCTTTCTTAATTTAGAGTTTCAACAAAGCTTCATTGCAAATATAAAGTTTTGTTGAAATTCTTCTAGCTTGTGAAGCTTTGGACAAAAAAAAAATTTGAAAGAAAAAGCGAAAAAGCAAACATTTCTTATTGGACTCATAAGAAAGTCAAACACAAGTAAAGAATATGATACAAAATTGATTAAGAGTTTGTGGATAAATTATTAAAGATTTAGAGATCACTATTGATTTTTTATTTTTTTTTATGAATAAAAAATTGTCTTATTTCCAAGACCCATTATAAAAAGCAAGTCTCCTTTAAATCCCTTCTACGACTTAGTTCTCTAAAATAAGGAGACGCCCTCTCTTTCTTTATGTGTTCAATAAAAAGCTCATGCATATATCAAATAAAATTATATTACTTTCAAGATAACGAATACTTTTGTGTGTGAATATATTTTTAAAATTTTATTAGCTACGTCTATAAATAGCATAGAAAATATTTTTATGTTCGTAGATCTGCTTTGAGTTTTGGTGGACGTAGATATTTGGTCCAGTTCGTATGACTTTATTTTCAAAATTCAACGTATCCTACCGTCTTACGAGGTTTGCAATTCGGATTCAGACACTTTGAGCTATATAAGGGTTGATGGAACATTCGTATAACTATATCAAGTTATAATTAGGGGTGTAATCGAATCAAGTCTAGTTGAGTAGTGGTTTTTCGAGCTCGATTCAATCAACACTTATATGAGCTCAAAGCAAGCTTTATATGTGTTGTTCGAACTTGACTCATTAAAAAAAAATATTATGATTGAATTCAACTTGAATTTGATAATTAAATTAGTCAAGTTCAAGCTTGAATTTCAAAAGTTCCGATTTTTGGATTTATTTATTCAAATTTTAATAAATTTCCTATAAAATTCAAATGTTTGTGACACACATATGTTATACTATCGAGTCTAATTGTGTCTATACAATTAGAGTTTAGTTTATTTCGAATCGTTCTCGCGAGTCAAAAACAAACCGAGTCAAGTTTTGATAGTTTATCTCGTTTAATAGTCAAGCTATTGTTCAAATTCGAATAATTTATTTATTAAATGAATTGTTCTCTAACCAAAACAAATGTGAATCGAGCTTGAATTGTTGATCATCAACTATTCGATTCATTTATAACTCTTAACTACAATAGCATGCACCTCATACTAGACCTCCTAAGTTGAACTTGGTAATAAAACCTTTCATACTTGGTAATACAAACCTTGGCATATCATTTATACTCCTGGTAATCCTTAAAACTTTTTTTTGGACACCTACTTTTGTACTCCATTAGAAGTATTTTCTCCGGGGGTGGGCAACTTAGGTTAAATCGGGTTCGGTTTGGATTCGGTTTGGTTTTGAAACCATTCGATTTGAACATTTAGAATCATTCGGTTTTAAGCTTTTGAACCAAACCAAACCAAACCTAATTAATTCGGCTTGGTTTAGTTCGGTTTGCAAATTCGATTTTGAACTTTACTTTCATTTTTTTTCTTTTTAAAATGAAGTGTGTGATAATTTGCGGATTATTAGATTTGTATTTGAAATTGGAACCTTAGATTTTGGAACTTGAAAATATGAAATTTGTATTTTAAAATTGAAACTTTGGCATTTAAAATTGAAAAATACGGTTTCAAAGTTTCAATTCTCAAACCATTCGGTTTTCATGTTCAGTTCGGGTTGAACCCAAACCAAACCGTTAATCGATCAATTTGGAGAGTTGAGACCAATCGATTTTCAAGATCCAATATAAACCGAACCAAAATTAAAATTTCAATCTAATTTGGTTTGATTTGAGTTAACCCGAAACGAGTGTCCATCCCTAATTTTCTCATATGTAGGAGATGAGATCACCAATAAAATAATGAGCTACATTCTGACTTGGTTGGTTGAATCCCTTCGTTTCTAAGATTTGTTGCCCCATCATCTTTGACTGGGTCTCAACTTTTTTGTTATTTGTTCAATGGGCATCGATGTCTTCCTATTGTATCGGGCCTCTTACTTTTGTCCTTTTTTGTGATTTTTGTCATTTGCTTTCTTACTTGGTCTTCCTTTCAATCACAACTTGAGATCCCTAATTTCCTTGGTCTGGAACTCTTCCTGGCCCATTAAGGCCCATGATGCAGGCCCATTGGGTAGAACTTATGATGTATGATGTCGTTTTAAATTAATCAAACCTGAAATAAGCTCTAATCGGTACCTATTTGATCTCAAACCTGATTTGTGGTCTTATGCCTACTGCTTGTGCTATTATTATGCACGATCGATCAGACATGGCATGTCTGGGTTTATGCAGACCTCATTCTTCTTCGGTTACATCTGCTATGGCGCTTGGGACAGCTGGTTTCCGCCCCCTCACTGTTCTTTGTTAGACACATATACAGGTCGATCAAGTGTGAGTAGTGGCTTGGTTCCTTTTGGTTTAGGGATCATCTGGTTGCTATTTTTTTTTTTTTTCAGAAACGTTGGAAATCACGCCGTCAAATCATCTGATTCGAGTTTAAGCGGAACAGGTAAAACCTCTGACAGTCTCATGTTCATACATGAAACGTATCTCATGGATTCGAATCTAAAACATGAAAATCAGATCCTGAATCTTACATCATCAAACAACGTCATTTAGGCACTTGTTGCTATTTCTTTTTAGTACTTTTGTTCATGTTTTTATCAGGAGACTTGTACCTTTTTTTTTTTTTTTTTTTTGCTTATTTGGTTATTTAGGGCTATAGTTGTATGTAACTTGCCAATTATATTTTTTGTTTTTGCTCACGTCCTAAATTAAAAAGGTCCATAGTAGAAAAGCGGGAGACATTTCAATTGTGATAAAGTATAGCCAAGCCAGCCAATCGTGTCTACTTGTTTTCAAATATAAAGCCACTTCTGTTACATCAATTGTTTTATTATTTTTTACGAAACTTCCTAGAAACTTCTGTTTATGATATAAAGACGTTTCTGTTGTGATTCTCTGATCACTTTAGAATATGTTTGAGGAAAAATCGAAACATTTTCTATTACTTACAAGAATATAATACAAGTAAGTATTTAAACTTACAAAATGAAAAACCTCATTACACTCTCTTTTTACACACTTTGGAATGGATTTACAGATTTTTCAAGCTCCATTTTATAGGGCAAAAACGTGTGCTACAGTGCACACGTTTTTGCCAACTCAACACATATTAGCAGCCAACTTGCACTCCCTAAATTCATGGCATTTGTGAATCACCACCGAAAGTTGCATGTTTGTTTCTGGTTGATGATTACAGCTTGCTGGATGAAGAGCTGGAATCTTCCTATGGCAGCTGGATTCAATTGGAGGGCACCATGCATGGCTCATGCAACTCATGCATGTGTTTACTCGTTCTCACAATTCTCCCCCTCCAGCTGCATCTAAATAATCATTATCTGACAGATATCCCGGCTATGTCTCTACACAACTCTAGCTTGTCTCAAGTAACCACTTTCGTTAACATGTCGGCTGGATTCTCATCTGTATGGATCTTCACTAGTCTCAGCAGTTGTTGATCCATCACCTCGCGTATCCAATGATAGCGAATATCGATGTGCTTCGTCCGGGAGTGATACATTGAGTTCTTGCTCAAGTCCAGAGCACTCTGACTGTCGCAATGTATCTTGTATTCTGTCTGCTTGATCCATAACTCTTGGAGAAAATGCTTTAACCACAACATTTCTTTTCATGCCTCAGCTATAACGATGTACTCAGCTTCTGTTGTGGATAATGCAATACACCTCTACAATCTTGAATGCCATGATACAGCCCCCCTGCAAAAGTGTAGATGAAACCTGATGTAGATTTCCTACCATCAAGATCTCCTGCCATATCTAAATCTGTATAGCCTTCCAAGATCGGATCAGATCCCCCGTAGCACAGACGGAACT
Organism: Zanthoxylum bungeanum; assembly: GCA_019454045.1. NCBI lineage: Eukaryota > Viridiplantae > Streptophyta > Magnoliopsida > Sapindales > Rutaceae > Zanthoxylum > Zanthoxylum bungeanum. Next base: position 35,608 of record SKCR01037388.1, on the reverse strand, counting down.
TCGATGTACCCTTGAGGTACCTGAGAATCCATTTGACTGCCTCCCAGTGTTGCTTTCTAGGGTTAGAGAGAAAACGACTTACTACACCCACTGTGTGTACAATATCTGGCCTGGTACATACCATTGCATACATTAGGCTTCCAACAGCTGAAGAATATGGTATTAATGACATCTCATCTATCTCTTTCTTGGATAAGGGACACGAACTCTTGCTCAGTTTGAAATGGTGCGCTAGAGGAACGCTAACTGGTTTGACTTTCTGTATATCGGACCTACTGATTATCCGTTCAATATACCTCTCATGTGAAAGCCATAACTTCTTGTTCTGTCTGTCACGAACAATCTCCATTCCCAAAATCTGTTGAGCTAGTCCTAAGTCTTTCATGTCGAAAGACTTAGAGAGTTTCTTCTTCAGCTGGCTGATCTTCGTTGCTTCTTGTCCAACAATCAACATGTCATCTACGTATAGTAGAAGAGCAACAAAATTTCCATTTGGAAACCTCTGGATGTATACACACTGATCTGCTGCAGTTCTTTTGTATCCTTGACCCACCATGAATGAGTCAAACTTTTTGTACCACTGCCTCGGTGCTTGCTTGAGCTCGTACAAGCTCTTTTTCAGCTTGCAAAAAAGGTTTTCTTTTCCTGAAACCTTGAATCCTTCTGGCTGCTCCATGTAGATTTCTTCATTCAGATCACTATGGAGAAATATTATTTTGACATCCATCTGTTCAAGCTCAAAGTTCAAACTGGCTACCAATCATAGGATAACTCGGATTGAAGCCATTTTTACCACTGGTGAAAATATCTCATCAAAGTCAATTCTTTTTTTTTCTGTAGGAATCATTTGACTACTAGCCGAGCTTTGTGTTTCACCACTTTTCCGCTACCATCTTTCTTGAGCTTGAACACCCATTTGTTCTTAAGTACCTTCATTCCATGTGGGAGCTTGACTATCTCATAAGTGTTGTTTTTCTACAGAGATTCCATTTCATTCTACATTGCATGCAACCATTTATCTTTGTCTTTATGAGATAAAGCTTCGTTGAAGGTTTCTGGCTCCCTTTCGTCAGTAAGCAGAATGTATTCAAATCCTGAGTATTTGGATGATGGAATCCGGCCTCGCTCAGATCTTCGTACTGGAGGTTCAATGATTTCTGGCTTTCTGTTGTCATCCTGATCTGTAGATGATCCTGTAGCCTCTGATGGAACAGGTTGCAGCTCCCCCTGCTCAACACCACCTTCCTCCTCCGGTTCTGCTTCTGGTATGTCTTACACCCCATCATCATCTGTGGCCACTCGTGTTGGTGCTGGGGTTGTGTCTGGATTTGCATAAGTTTTATCGGCACTGGAATTAGAAGACATCTTGGGCTTTTCAATGTCTTCTATTATTTGGTCTTCAAGAAACACTACATCTCTGCTTCTGATGACCTTCATTTCCTTCAGGTCCCATAGCTTGTATCCAAATTCCTCGTCTCCATAACCTATGAAAATGCATGGAGTAGTCCTTGCATCGAGCTTCTGCTTGAGCTCCTTGGATACATGTGCAAAGATTAAACATCGAATATTCTGAGGTGAGAATTTGAGGAATTCTTACCAGACCATACTTTCTCTGGAATCTCAAAGTTCAACGGTACAGATGGTGATCTGTTGATCAGGTAACAGACGGCACGAACAGTTTCTCCCCGGAATGGCTTTGGCAGCTTAGCCATGCTGATCATGCTTCTGACTTTCTCCATAATGGTGCGGTTCATCATTTCAGCGACACCATTGTGTTGTGGGGTGCGTGGAACAGTCCTTTCGTGTTGAATACTGTGACTTTCGCAGTAGGCATCGAACTCCCTGGAAGTGTATTCGCCTCCATTGTCTGTGCGAAGGCACTTCAGTTTCTTCTTTATTTCCCGCTCGACCATGGCATGAAACAGTTTGAAATAGTCAAGGACCTGATCATTTATTTTCAGAAAATACACCCATACTTTCTGAGAAGCATCGTCAATAAAAGTCAGAAAATATTTATTACCGCCTAGTGAATTTACCTCCAAGAGACCACAAACATCAGAGTACACCAGACTGAGTAACTCTGATTTTATTGTAGAAGTGAAATTGAAAGAGACTCTGTGTTGCTTACCGAAAAGACATTGATTGCAAGGATCCAGTGCATCATTTTTGGAGACATAGATTATATCCTTCTTGTCAAGGTAGACAACCCCCTTTCACTCATGTGACCGAGTCTCTGGTGCCACAGGTTCTGAGAAGCTTCTGGTTCAGCTACATTGAGGCTTTCTGCACAAATCTTCACATGAGTCTTGTATAAGGTTCCACAAATATGTCATCGGGCGATGACCATGGCACCTTTTTATCATTCTCCAAGTGCCATTGCTGAAGTGGCTAGCAAAACCCTGTTTGTCAAGGGCTACCCCCGAGAGTAAGTTAAGTCGAAGTTCTGAAACATGTCTTACCTCCTTCAGGGTTATTGTATACCATGCATTTATCCGCAACCGTATTTCACCAATTCCCTCTATCTGAGAAGAACTGATATTCCTCATCTTTACTGCTCCAAAGTCTCCCGCTTTGTATGTTGTGAAGAAATCTATGTGAGGAGTGACGTGGTAGGATGCTGCAGTATCCACCACCCACTCGACATCCTAAGTTACGGTGTGAAGGCATGCTTCTTCATGGCCGGAGCATATAGCTACATCTTCTGTAACTACTAGTGTCTCTGCATCATTCTTCTTCGACTGGTTATTATCTTGTCTCTGCTCTCGTTGCAGTTTCCGGCAATTCTTCTTTAGGTGGCCTTCTATGCCATAGTGGAATCACTTGTATGTAGGCTTTCTCTCGTCCTTGGATTTGCCTCTGCTTTTGCCTCTGCCTTTCACTTTGCCTTGATTTTTCTCCGGTTGTCTTCCTCGATGCTCCGAGACAAAGACTTATGTTTGATCTGAGCCCACGTCTTTTCTTTTGGCTTCTTCATTTGACAGGGCGTCTTTTACCATAGGCATGGTAAGTTTGCCTCATGGAGCTGAGTTGCTGAGAGTAACCACCAGTGTCTCTCAGCTATCAGGAAGAGAACTGAGTAGCAAGAGGGCTTGAACTTGTCTTTCAGTTGCATGTCTATAGCAGACAACTGGTTCACCAGGCTTTGAACTCGTTGGTGTGTTTTGCAACGGAAGTTCCACTCTGTAGCTTCATATTCACCAAACGTCTCATGATTAAGGCTTTATTCCGAGCTGTTTTGGCCTGGAACATATCTTCCAATTTCCTCTACATTTCGTAAGCATCTGTATCCTGTGCTACATGATGGAAGACACTGTGACCGATCCACTGTCTAATCTGACCCAAAGTTCTGTTATTGAGTTTGTTAAAGTCATACTCTTTAACAGATTTTGGTCTCACTCCCTTCACCTCGATAACATCAAATAAATCTTTACAGTGTAAATAGTCTATCATCTGAGGTCTCCAGATGGAGTAATTAGTTGCCGTCAGCTTGATCATTGCACCAGAAGGGGAATCTTCCATTTCTATTTTAAGTTTTAAAATGAAAATAGGTTAAAATCGGGGCTGAATTTCACTAATCGGAGGTCACCGTTGCGTCCGGAACGGTCGAAAATGGTGGAATAGACACTTCATTGGTCTAAATCCGACTCAGGGGCTGATTTGTAAATTCCTAAAATTTATGGGGCATAATTATAAATTTCAAAGATTTCAGGGGCTAAATGAAATTTACCAGTCTGCTGACGTGGAAAAAAGTGGGACCGACTTGTTGACGTGGCCGACATATGGCGCTGACGAGGCTGCTGACGTGGCGTTGACTGGGTGATGATGTGGACGATGACATGGCAGGTTTGGCTTGCGTGGCAGCTAGCGTGGCGCTGACGTGGCGCCACATAATCATCTTCAACCTTGGTTCAGCGTGTGGGGCGCGTGCCGAGACTGAGATTCACGCACCGGCGCGTGCGGCGTCTCTGGATGTCGGAATTATCGCCGGAAAATACCACCGAACTCGTCTCGACGTGAACTAGCTGACGGTATGCTCAAAATTGATTTTTGACAACTTTCGGCGGAACCGATTTTCTAAACTGAAGCTCTATTTCTGAGTTTCAGGATCCCTCTGTGCAACCTTAGCTACTGATACCACTTGTTGTGATTCTCTGATCACTTTAGAATGTGTTTGAGGAAAAACTGAAATCTTTTCTATTACTTACAAGAATAGTATACAAGTAAGTATTTAAATTTACAAAATGAAAAACCTCACCACACTCTCTGGTACGTAGTAGACTAACGAGATGAATGATCGTACAATAGTAATTTCAGTATAGCCCAATTTTAATAATACATGATTCGCTTCAACTATTATAAGTGATAAGTGATCACCTTTATCAAATTGAAAAGAAAATCCTCCATATTACACGCAAAAGACACCACAAATCATATCTGTAGTTTAAAATCTAAACATAGATCTCATATCTAAATCCCGATAACGTTATTTAATATTAAAATCACAAAAACAAAACGAACATGAACAAAATAAAAAACTCACAAATGTGACATTCCACATAAATAAACATTGGGAACAATAGTAAAACCTCATGTTATTTAGTGAAATTAAACAAAACCAGTATAATATTTTAAAATTATTTGAAATCCCCATACATTGTATTTGATAGAAATATTTTGATTTTGATTTTATTTATATAAAACACGAGGTATGAATGATAATTTGGGATATTATTTTCATGTCGATTCTGTCTCGTCCCAATTGTGATTCAAAATGAAAAAATAATTTCGAATCTCAACCGATCTTTTGAATCAGGACGAAAAATCAACATGAATCCTAAATCAAATGATTAGGGATCCCAAATTATAATATCCTATATTATCTAGGAAATGACTTACATGAGACATTGATACTATCTTCATAAGCCTCTAACACGAACATGCATTACGTGACATGATTTGTAAATGGACTATTTGATTCTGAATACATGCATGGCCGATACATAAAATACACAAATTTCGTGAAATATGATTAATACGATGTAATTTATATGTGTACACATCATTCGGCCTCGTGGCATATCATGAAAAATATATATACATGTGGACCTTTAAAAATGTGTCCCTAATGACTGCAGCCAGTGTCCATCTTCTCCAAAATTTGTCATATGCATGCATGTAGTCATGCGACACAAAGCTGGAAGTGGAAAAGTAAGTCGTATGGACGATCTAGTGAGTGAATACTGAAAATTTAAGCATAAATTAATGTAACTTGTACATACCAATTTGCTTCATAAATTCGGAAACTTGATTCGTGAGATTATGAAATGTGAATCATGAATCATGAATCTTGTAACATATACCGTAGATCATATACTGTAATCTGGAAGTTGTGACGGTGACTGAAGGTTCGTGACTATAACAGTTAACATGGATTTGCAAACTATAAATATAAATTGAAAATTGTACATTGTACATTGTACATTGTAAATTGTAACGTGCCTGAGAACTGTAAACATGATCTGTAAATTGAAACATGTACTTGTTGGGGCAAAGGACGCGACGGAAGCGCTGTTCGGGCGAAATCGTAATTTTAAAACTTTTAAATTACCGAATCAATTATTCAATATCAAATATGAATAATTCATTCATATCTCACCTAAACATATTTATTCGATATCAAATAACGACATAAATAACTAAGAAACGTCGCGAAACTTTTACGAAAATATTTTTCCGTAAAATGGCATAAAACATGTTTTTGATCGAACCGACCACCCAATACACATGAGGTCTGCCCAGGTCAGCCCCAATAGTATTATGGCAGTTCATGGGCTGCCCGAATAGTGACAAATACACTGTTTGGGCAGCCATCACCTCGTTGGCTCAAAAGTCACCCGGTAACGCCGTTTTTCACCGTTTTCGCTTATTTCAACTCCGAAATATTTCCGGCAATTGTTCCAACACCCAAAACACATCCAATACATTAAAAAGACATCATTTTCATCACAAACAACCCAGTTTTTCCAGATCTGATTTTGCAACAAAAATAATCAATTTTTCATGCTTTAATCCAACTTTTTCAACGTTAATAATATTAATCTTAACACCAACCAAAGTCACCACAAATGAATCACCCAAGAACAATTCTAGGCATTACAAGATTGGTTATAACACTCTAGAATGACAACATATTATCAAATGATCAAATTGGACAATAATTACAATAATATCATCCAAATCAACTTCACACATGCTTAACACTTCCAAATCCATCTTCCAACACCAAAAGCCCCAATTTTAACAAGTAAAGAAAACCTTAGAACTATTCTAGGAACACAAGAACAAGAAACTAAATTTATAAACTCAAGAATGTTAAAGATTACCTTTTAATCTCCAATTTTCCTAAGCTTTTTCTTGTTTTTCTTCACTTTCTCAACTTGAATCATCAAGCAATAATTGAGAGGTGTTTGGAAGTGTGTATTTCGGCCAAGCTTCCATTAGAAGAAAAAAAGAAAAAATTTTCTTTAAAAAATTGAAGTTGCCGACTTAGTGAGGGCATAATGGTCAATTTGCAATTTAATCTAATTAAATATTATAAGCTTTAATTTGACAAATCAAATTTGCACATCTAAAGTTTAATTAAGCCATGCCACATGTACAAATAATAATTAAACATATTGCATAAGATTTATATAATATGGATATTATTTAACTATTCAAATATTTAACATTTAAATATCTAAATAATTAATTAATATAATTAATATAATATATGTATTTTTTATTTACATTAAATAACAAATACATATATTAATGGCATGTGTCAAAATCTCATTTGACAATTAATTAATGTGTATTGAATTAACTCATTTAATCCGGTGAATTATTATGAATAATCTGTATTATTCATAACGCGTTGCCCAAGTGCTCAACGAGTACACTTCATATTGTTAGTAAATCTTGACCAGAAATTTTATTTAAGGATATACAACTTATAGTGACGCTTCCCAATGTCAATTACAAACTACGTCGTAACTGCGCACTACGTTGTAAATCGTAGGGTCTTTGTCTAATATACATGTATCACTAAATCAGATTTAGTTTCAATCTAATCATAATTAGATATCTAATCACAATTAGATCGAATATGTGTATAAAAGACAAGAGGTGCTACCATTAAATAAGTAATATTATGGAAAATGGAATTGCTCGTATTCATGAATCGGACACAAATACGATCCGAATTGGCACTCTGAGTACCAACCCTAACAATACTGAATCTGTAACATGCACTGAAACCCAATAACATGACTGTAAACTGTATACGTGATCTACAAACTGAAATCTATAAACTGAAATATGGACTAAAAACTACAAACATGCTATAATACGTAAGCATGACTTGTAAACTATTAACATGTTTTGTAAATTGTAAACTTAACCAATAATTGTATTCTCGATTTAGAAACTATAAACATGATCTGAAGTTGTAACTGTAAACTACAAACTGAAGACTTAAATTGTAATCAAGAACAGTGACAATAACGTGAACTGAAAATTGTATCATGAACTGAAAGTTGTAATTATGAATCGTAACTGTAAACGTGAACATGGACTAAAACTGTAACACCCTGGTTATCATGATGTATCCATCATGGTTATTTTCTCATGCACGAAATGTTATCATGCATATAAATTAAGTATTAGATGGTTCAATGTTCTTGAAATTTCTTCTGAATGACCCAAAAAGTTTTTCAGTATCAGTACCTTTTATTTTCATAATAGCTTTCACGAACAACCTTCAATATTTTGGAGATATCCTGAGCTACAGATATCAATTTTTGGTGATTTTAGTATCGTTGGAAAGCTAGACATAAGGATACAACTTTCATGTTAAGTATTTTCCCTAAATCTTTGAGTAACTAAGTCAAATATAGGTTTTAATGTAAGTTACTGTACTATGAAGAATTTGAGTGGTAATTACACTGTGTGGATTTTATTATATCATTATTTAATTGGATGATACTCTACTGGTGTTTTGAAAATAATTATTTACTTGTACATGAAAACATATAAATTATATACTGTAAAATATGAAAATTAAATTATAAATCTTGGGAAGTCATGAACTGTAAGTCTTGTAGCTCAAGCTATAAACATGGAACATAAACTGTAAATTGTGAGGCATGAACACATAATCATAAACTGAAGACTATATACATGAGTTGTAAACATGTAAAGTATGAACTAAAATCATACAAATCATGAATTTGAAAACATGTTACGTGAAAACGTAAGCCGTAAACATTAACACAATTGTTACCAGAGAGCAGTCTGAAGGTTTTTCCACATATTGACTCAAAGATTAGGATGTGGAAGAAACATTATGGGGTGATATTTGATATATTAAATACGAGCGATTTTGGATAGAATGATGTGAGAAAATGTGCAGAGGTTGACAGTGAAGAAGTTTGGAATTTATATGTGGGGGTTAGTATAAAGTTTCATTTTAAATTTAATGTATAGTGTATTATCTTATAGAACTATTTTAAAGAGGCAAGGAATTGGAGGGACAAGCCATTTCCACAATATGAGAGGCTAGCAAAAATATTTGGAAAAGATCAGGCCATTAGATGAGGGAGGGGGCAGAAACTCCAATTGATATGGCTGATGAAGTAAATGAAGAATAAATTCATGATGATGAGCAATATTGATGGTTCTCTCGTGTCTGTTTCAAATTCTCAACACACTAAGTCGAACACTCCCACAAACATCGACTAGGAAGAGGGCTAGATCACAAGATTCAATTACTACTGGTATTGACAAGATGGTTTCAGTAATTAAGTAAAAACACACTGAAACAGTTCAAAATATGAATATGGTTGTTCGTTAACAATGATGATAATAGCGAGATTGTTACAGAGCTTGCATTATTGGGACCTTTTTGTTGAAGTGAAGTTGCTGGAAACCAGCCTGGAAACCATGCATGCATGCAGCCAAGACTCCACCGAAAGTTTGAAAGGATTGAATGAGGCTACAACTTGCATGATAGAAGCATGCAGTTGGCATGCAAGTTGTCACCAAAGCTGGCAAAACCGTGTGACACTGTTCACACGGTTTTGGGCAGTATAAAATGAGCCACTTAGTCATTGTTAAGGCATCCCAGAAATCCAAAAGTCTCATAAGTGAGAGTAATAGAGAGAGGTTGATAGTTTTTGTAAAGCTTTAGGGTTAAGCTTGTAATTCTTTATTTGTGAATAATAAAGAAGATTTTTCTCTATTGTGTGTGTTTTATCACAACAAGTGGTATCAGGAGCTAAGGTTCCACGGTGGGATCCCGAAACTCAGAAACAGAGGTTCGGTTCAGAAAATCGATTCCGACGAAAGTTGTCAAAAATTAATTTTAAGCATACCATCAGACTTTTCACAGCGAGACGAGCACGATGGTATTTTCCGGCGACCGATCGGAGCTCCCAGGACGCCGCACGCGCCTTCCAGAGAGCTTTCCACGCGCCGCCACTCGCACACCCGCCTGTACGCGCGTCTGAAGGTTGAAGACGCTGAGTCAGCACCACGTCAGCGCCCAGTCAGCACCCAGTCAACCGTCACGTCAGCCGGTCACGCATAGTCAGCAGCCTAGTCAGCAGGACACGTCAGCAGCCACGTGTCATCCAGTCAGCGCCACGTGTCTGCCACGTCAGCAACCTTGCCACGTCAACAAAATCTAGTAATTTTCAGAAAGGTCCATATACTTTTTCGAAATTATATTTTAGCCCCTGAACTTTTCCAAAATTATATTTTGGCCCCTGAATTTTCGGAATTGTACTTTGACCACTGTAATTTCTGAAATTTGTAATTTGGTCCCGGTGTCAGATTTTGACAAATGAAGTGTCATTTCCATCATTTTTTACCATTCCAGACGCAACTGTGAGCTCCATTTTTTGAAATTATGCTTAGAAATTTTATGATGGATGGGGGTGTCGAAAAAATGATTTTGTTGACTAGTACCAATTATTTCACATGGAGAGGAAGGATGAAAGACCTTTTATATGTGAAGTACTATGATGGATCGATATTTCTGGAGGAGAAACCAAAAGGAATGTTCGATGAGAAGTGGGCTAATCTTCACCAGAAAATATGCAGTACTATTCGTCAGTGGATCGACGACAGTATCGTGAACCATGTCAGTGAAGAAACAAATGCACGTGTCTTATGGAGAAAGTTGGAGGAGTTTTTTCGAGCAAAGACTGGCAACAACAAGTTATACTATATCAAGAAGATGATGGGGTTGAAATACCAGGAAGGTACAGCTGTGGTGGACCACATCAACGATTTCCTCGGAACAATGAAAGAATTGTCTGGATTGGGCATGGACTTCGGAGATGAGGTAAATGGCTTAATACTCCTAAATACGTTACCAGAATCTTGAGAAACGTTCAGATCTACGGTGATAAATTCAGCCACAGATGGGAAAGTCACTATGGAGATGGTGAAAACCAGGATCTTCGAGGAAGAAAAGATGACGATAATGCAGGAGTCAGCATCTGCCTCAACCTCAGAAGCTCTAGTGACAGAGAAGAACACCAGAAGAGGGAGGATTAAAAGCCGAGGCCCAGGTAAATCAGACAAGAACTGGGGGAAATCAAGAACAATGGAAATATAATATTTCCACTATAAGAAGAAAGGCCATATGAAGAGGGATTGCTACAAACTGAAGAACGAACAGTCCATGAGAGATGGTGACTCTAACCAAGAAAGTGTTGCTACTACCACCGACAAAACCTCCAAAGAATTATGCATTATGTATGAAGAAAATGTTGTGAATCTTGCCAGCCACGAGACCAGTTTGGTGATAGATAGTGGCGCCTCCATACACGCCACATCTCGCAGAGACTTCTTTTCATATTACACACCAGGAGACTACGGTACTGTAAGGATGGGGAATGACGGCTAGTCCAAAGCCGTCGGTATTGGAGACATCTGCCTTGAAACAGACAACGGGACAAGGCTAGCGTTGAAGAGAGTCAAGCACATTCCAGAAATCCGGTTAAACTTGATCTCAACAGGAAAGCTGGATGATGAAGGTTTCTGCAGCATCTTTAGTGACAGAACCTGGAAGCTCACTAAAGGATCAATGATGGTGGCACGAGGTAAGAAAATTTCAACTCTGTATTTGATGCATGCTAAGCTTTCCAATAGTAGCATAAATATAGTCAACAGTAATGAGGCAGCCGAGCTATGGCATAAAAAACTCGGTCACATGAGTCAAACATGGATAGAAATACTACGTAGGCGGAATGTTCTTCCCGAATTGAAGAACTCACACTTACGGAAGTGTGAACACTGCATGGCTGGAAAGTAGAACAGAGTGTCCTTCCAGAGCTCCCCGCCTCAATGGAAATCGGAGGTACTTGACCTCATATATTCAGATGTATGCGGTCCGATGCAGACAAAAACACTTGGTGGGTCACTTTATTTTGTGACATTCATAGATGATCATTCAAGGAAGATCTGGGCATACACCTTGAAGAGAAAAAATCAAGTGATGTGAGTGTTCAAAGAGTTTCATGCCCTGGTGGAGAGAGAAACCGGTAAGAAACTCAAATGCATCAGAACAGAAAACGGTGGAGAATACAGAGGTTCGTTTGATCAGTACTGCAAGATGCAATGAATCCGACATCAAACAACACCTCCAAAGACACCTCAGCTGAATGGCCTAGCTGAGATGATGAACAAAACCTTGTGCGAAAGGGTCAGAAGCTTGCTTTCACAAGCCAAGCTACCGAATATATTTTGGGGGGAGACACTCAACATAACAATACATGTTTTGAACATGTCCCCAGCGGTTGCACTGAAAGGTAATGTTCCTAACCAAGTTTGGACAGGTAAAGAAGTGTCATACGAACACTTACATGTCTTTGGGTGCAAAGCATTTGTACACATCCCAAATGACGAGAGATCCAAGCTTGATGCAAAGACGCGACAATGTGTCTTTATTGGCTATAGTCAAAATTATTTCGGCTTCAGATTGTATGATCATGTGGAGAAGAAGATTGTCAGAAGCCGAGATGTTGTCTTTGTTGAAGACCAGACCATAGAAGATATCAGAAATGAGATTAAGATAATGCCCCAGAAATACAGAGATGTGAATCCAGAACCTCATACACCGGTGCCAGTACAAGTTGAAGATAAGGTTCCCAGACATGAGGGTGCAAATGATGAACCTCCCAGAGATGATGATCATGATCAACCACCAGTACATGAAGCTACACCAACAGTTCCACAGAGAATGTTTGACAGAGAAAGGCGACCTTTAATGAAATATTATGCATATGAGTATGTGCTGCTTACTGACGGGGGAGAACCCGAGAGCTACCAGGAGGCTGTGGAAACAGAGAACAGAGAAAAGTGGGAGGAAGCCATGCAATATAAGATAAAATCTTTGCATGATAATCACATTTTTGAGTTGGTGAAATTGCCAAGAGGCAAACGGGCTTTGAAGAACAAATGGGTGTACAGAGTGAAGCAACAGGAACACACTTCACAACCCTGGTACAAAGCCAGATTAGTCGTCAATGGATTCCATCAGAGAAAAGACATTGACTTTGATGAAATCTTCTCTCCAGTTGTAAAGATGTCATCCATCAGAGTGGTACTTAGCTTAGCAGCAAGCCTCGACCTGGAGATCGAGCAGATGGATGTCAAGATCACATTTCTTCACGGAGATCTGGAAGAAGAAATTTACATGGAGCAACCAGAAGGCTTCAGAGTCAGATGGAAATAAGACTATGTGTGCAGACTCAGGAAAAGCCTCTACGGTTTGAAACATGCACCGAGACAGTGGTACGTGAAGTTTGAGTCAGTTATGGGGGAACATGGATACAAGAATACCACTTTAGACCATTGTATTTTCGTTCAGAAATTTTCTGACGATGACTTTATCATCTCACTGCTGTATGTAGATGATATGTTGATAGTTGGCCGGAATCAATCGATGATTGATAATTTGAAGCAGCAACTAAGTAAGTCTTTTGAGATGAAAGACTTGGGGCCAGCTAAACAGATTCTTGGCATCAGGATCGACCGTTATCGGAAAGCCAGGAGGTTATACTTGTCACATGAGGAGTACATTGAGAAGGTACTTCAGAGATTCTAGATGGACAAGGCTAAAGCGGTTAACACTCCTCTTGCTACCCACTTTAGATTGAGTACACAACATAGTCCCTCTACTGAGAAAAAGAATGAGGAAATGAAACAGGTTCCATACACCTCAACAGTGGGAAATCTTATGTATGCTATGGTGTGCACAAGGCCAGACTTAGCACACGCAGTTGGATTGGTCAGTCGGTTTATGTCAAACCCATGACGAGAACACTGGAATGCCATCAAATGGATTATGCGGTATCTACGAGGCACATCCAAAATGAGACTATATTTTGGAAGCAGTGAACCGGTGTTGATGGGCTACACCGATTCAGATATGGCACGAGATGTGGATACCCGAAAGTCTACTTCGGGGTATCTGATTACTCTATCAGGTGGAGCTGTGGCATAGCAGTCAAAGTTGCAGAGATGTGTTGCACTTTCTACAACAGAAGCATAATTCATTGCAATGACATAAGCTTGCAAGGAATTGTTATGGATGAAGACATTCGTCAAAGAATTGGGTTTCAAACAAGAGAAGTACACTTTGTACTGTGATAGCCAGAGTGTTATCTACCTTGGTTAAAAATCTACTTTTCACTCGAGGTCAAAACATATTGATGTAAGGTATCACTGGATACGGGACGTCCTGAGCTCAAAGCTGTTAGAACTTAGGAAAATTCACGCCGACGACAACGGTGCCGATATGTTCACCAAGGTTTTACCAAAGGAGAAGTTTGAAATCTGTCGTGCCATAGCCGGGATGATAAAACTCTCCACATAGTCAGAATAAGGAGATTCAAAGAACTGTAATTGGCTTGATCCCAACTCAGGGTACGTAGGAAGTCATACAGATGCAGCCAGGGGTGGATCCTTTTGAGGATCCGGTTTTAATGATTGATGGTCGGCTCAGATTTTAGGGCAAATCTTCACCGAGGGGGAGATTTGTTGAAGTGAAGTTGCTGGAAACCATCCTGGAAACCATGCATGCATACAGCTAAGACTCCACAAAGTTTGAAAGGATTGAATGAGGCTACAACTTGCATGATAGAAGCATGCAGTTGGCATGCAAGTTGTTACCAAAGCTGGCAAAACCGTGTGACACTGTTCACACGGTTTTGGGCATTATAAAATAAGCCACTTAGTCATTGTTAAGGCATCCCAAAAATTCCAAAGTCTCATAAGTGAGAGTAATAGAAAGAGGTTGATAGTTTTTGTAAAGCTTTAGGGTTAAGCTTGTAATTCTTTGTTTGTGAATAATAAAGAAGATTTTTCTCTCATATCTTTTCTATTGTGTGTGTTTTATCACAACACTTTTATACGGGATAAGCTTGAGGCCTGAAATTTAATTATAGAGAAACGAGCTTTCAAGGCAATACGAGATGATCATGAGCGTAAATTGGCATATGTTTATATTCTTTTAGAGAAGAAGTTTTGACTTGAAAATATGATTTTCTTAACAATGATATTTTACACACTCACAAAGTAGTTCTTTACTATCAAGTATAAAAGTGTCAAAATAATAAAATAACCCGGTAAGTTCAGGGTCGATCTACATGAAGTAGATTTAATAAAATTATTGATGGTGGTTTTCGGCCATCAATAAGTCAGAATCCCGAGGAGGGCATAAATGAGATTTCTATTTCCAAGGTTCAGAGGGTCGAGCCCAGATAATAGAGGCATCCGGCCCAACAAAGAGGTCAGGCTCGGTTCATATTTGTCACCGACCTGAGATGTAGAGATTCCATGGAAGCAAAAAGAGTTAATTCCTCGGGACGGACCCGACCTGATGGCTCGGCATGCCAGTGGAGTTGTTGCTTCGGTTTTCGACCTGGTAGGGCGGGTTGGATTTGTAACGGCATGGTCAGGTCCGTGTAACGTAAGTCATGTATTGAAACTTGCATTCTCCAAAAGGTCTGATGTGATAAGGGCATGTTACAAGTTTATCTTCTAACACAAGTTATCACGTGGGAGTGGTTGAAATACAGGCTGACATATGGGCTGGAACGTGTAGCAGATGGTGAAGTAGCATGGTTTAATGAGATGTAGGTAGCGGAGCTACTTTCGGCAGAGCATTTGGGGAAGAGATTCCTCGCATTAATGGTAGATTCACATGGCTGACGTCATGAGATTGATGTAATAGTAGAATTTATCCTGGTATATAAAGAGATCGAGAATTCATTGTAAAAGGTTGATTAATTCTATTTCATTTTTCACTTAATAAAGAGAAAAAAGCTCAAGTGTAAGGGTGAGCTCGTAAGAGGTCGGTCATTACCCGACCACGTAATAAAAGCTTTCTTTTCCCTTGTGTCCGTGGACGTAGGTTGGATCCATCCCGCCGAACCATGTTAAACCCTCTGTTTTGTCCGTGTGTTGTCCATCTTTAGCTAAGTTTGCATTTGGTCCCCAAACCAAATAAATTCACAGTTGAGGGAGGATTGTTCGATGAGTGATTTTCTCGAATTACCCATGAAACGAAAATCAGTCGTCAACAAAAATAAAATAATAATTTAAGTAATAAAATAAAATGAGCTGAATTGGATGAAGTAATGACAATTAAATTTGATGTTGTAAAATAAAATAAAATACTTAGGCTATGGGATCCACTTTTGGTATTTCAAATATAAAATAATTTTTATTTTTTTATAAAATATAAAATATAATTATTTCTCAATTAATTTATTTCATGATTATCATATATTAATTATGTCAACACATGTAATATGAAATGTCTATAATTAGTACATATTAAGGTACTAAATATAGGGCTGAGCATCGGTTCCGGGTCTACTCGAAACCGGTTGGAACCGGACCGATTTTCTGGGTTTGAAACCGGAATCAGTTGTAACAGGTCTGGTTTCGGTTTCAAATTTAAGGAACCGAATTTAACCGGTATGTTTCCAGTTCCAAAAAGACAAGAACCAGAACAAGACCATATAACCAGTTTTTGGAACCAAATATAGAACCGATTTCTAGAACCGAATTTAGAATCGGTTTCTGGAACCGAATTAGAACCGGTTATAGAATGAATTCATAACCGAATTTTTACCCTATTTATACCCTAATTTAATACCCTAATTTTATAAGCCAAACAACGTCGTTTGGAAATTTGGTATATAAAGAAGTTACACTGCACTTTCTTCTCTCAATTTTTCCTCTCGCCACCCGTCGCCATTTTAGGCTTTCAATTTTCCTCTCGCCACTCTTCTCTCTCACCACTCGCCATCGCTTCTCTTCTTCAATCTCTCATAAGTATGTGCTTTTGACTTGTTTGCATGGAATTTAAGCTAATAATATTTATAAATTTATATTAATATCTCCTGGGTTTGTTTTCAATTTTCAATTTTCTAAATCTACTGGGTTTGTTTTCAATTGCCGAAAAATTTATATTAATTTGCTTCCATTGCTGAAAAATCTAATGGGTTTGTTTTCAATTTTCAATTTTCTAAATACTGGGTTTGTTCCAAAAAATCTATTGGGTTTGTTGGTCTATTTAATCTATTAGTAATCTGATGGGATCTCATTTGTTATGCATATTTAATCTTTTGCTCCTATTTGTTTTTATTGTCATTGCAAGAAAATACTACAGATGTAATTCGTTTTTGATGTGTTATGAAATTTAAGAGCCAATGACGATACTGTGAGTCTGTTTTCTTACTAGTGTTGCTGCTGTTTTCATGTTAGGTTGTTTCTACTTTCTGTTTCTGCTGTTATTTTTGTTGTTTCTGCTACTATTTATGCTGATGTTTCTGCTATCTCTACTGTTGTTTCTGCTACAATTTCTACTACTATTGTTGGCTTGTTGCTGTAGTTGTTGGCTTGTTGTTGTTGTTGTTGTTGTTGTTGTTTCTGTTGTTGCTGGCTTGCTGCTGTTTCTGTTTTATGTTTCTGCCATTGTTCTCTGCTATACGTTGTTACTGTTTCTGATTTCTGTTTTTACGAGCACTACTTCCCTCCCTCTCCCTGCAAATTCCCCTCCCTTGTCCCCTTATGAATTTACATAATTACCCTTCTTTTTAATAATTTTCCCAAAATAAGTATTTATATGTATTTTATTAAATAATTATTTTTTTATTTTATTAATTAAATATATTTATTTTATAAATTAATTTTTTTTGTTAAAATCATATTTTTTACTCTTTAAATATCTATTATTTTTAATTTATTTAATAAATATTACAAATTTCGTATTTATTTTGTGTTCATTTATTCATTTAGTTTTTTGTTATTATTTTTTAATTTATTTAACACTACTTTTGTATTATAGATAAGTAGTGTTAAATAAATTAATAACGAATAAAAAAAATTAAATGAATAAATAAACACAAAATAAATAACAATTAATAAGAAATTTGTAATATTGATTAAACAAATAAAAAAGAATAGATATATAAAGAGCAAAAAATATAAATTTAATAAAAAAAAATTATAAAATGAAAAAAGTTAATTAATAAAATGAAATATATATATATATATATATATATATATAATTTGGGATAATGGGTAATTATTTTTAAGGTTAGAGAGATTTTTGTCATTTTTGGAAGGGGACAAGGGGGGTGTGGTGTCAGGGGATGGGGAGAAGTAAATTTCTGCTTTTACTGTGTTTGTTGTTTCTGCATTCTGTTTCTGCTGATATTTTGTTGTTTTTATTGTTCGTTGTATGTAATATTTATATATGGACAAACAATTTCCAAGAATATTATGTAATATTTTATTCACGTGTGATAAATAATTACATTTTTAAAATTTGACAATGTTATATAAATAGGGTAATTCGGAACCGAATCAGAATCGGACCGGAACCGAATTGGAACCGAATAATATGGTACCCTATTTAATTGGGTAGGTTCTAGTTCCACTTAGTTATGAACCGATTTTTTCCGGGTAGGTTCCGGTTCCATGCTGAACCGGAACCGAAACCGAAACCGATATTATTATTATTATTATTATTATTATTATTATTATTATACATAAATTCTTTTTATTGCCGATCCAAACACAGTGTATATTTTTCAGGTCTGATTCGAATCTAAATGTCCCACTCTTTTGGGATTATGGGTCTTGAAATTCATATCTTGTATCCATTTTATGGTTGAACATTCAAAGCATAATTTTATCTACAAAATAATTAAAAATCACAATAAAAATATATAAAATATAAATTTAATTATAATTTCACAAATGTGCTAAATTAAAAGGATTAATGATACTACAAGTATAAAATGATCCTTTTAAAAAATGTATAGTGTTTATCAATATTTGGCAATAGTGTTTTAAGATATAAATATGTGTACTTGGATGGTCCCCAAGGGGCGTAACTTGGTGATGTAGGGTTCAAGATCTCACTTTGAGATCCTGGATCCGAATTCAGGGAGTGCGTTTCATATAAGAGTTTGTGACAGTCAGAGGTTTTACATATTCCGCTTAAGTCCGGAATGGATGGTTTGGCGGTGAGATTTCCAATGATTTCAAACAAAAAAATGTGTACTTGGATGATTTAATAGTATTAGAATTTAATAATCACTTTTGAATGATATCTATATATTCTAAATTAGTTTAGAATTCGCTCAATGTGCGGATTAATTTTGATTAAACACATTTGTATGTTGATTTCTATTATAATTTTAATTTGGGATTTTTTAGATTTATTTAGTTTTTGAAGTAGGAAAAATAGTAGCGAAATAGTTTTGAATTAAGTATTGAGCCAAGTTTTGTATCGAGTTTTTATAAATTATGACTAATAATTATTGGATAATAATTTAGATATAAAAAAATATTAACCGTACATTACTATTAAAGTACGCGTGACAGAAGATTATGAAAAGTTTAACACATTTCATCTCAACTCAACACTAAATCTTAATTGTAAATTATTATTAAAGTATGGAGGATAGAAGATTTATTTTTTATTCAATTTTAGACCCGCTGCATCCTCTTGATTACTGTTGTTCTAAATTAATCGAATCATGTTTTATTTATGCACTCTTTTTTGCATACATTAAGCAAACTGTTAAGAGCGTTTGTAGTGTCCCTTGATTATATCTTTTTGAATTAGATCTTCATTTGTATGTTTTTTCAGAGTGCAACCATATAATGAGTATTATAATTTATTTTTATTTTTGGAAATCCTTCCACCAAGACACTTACTCGAGCTTAAACTGAGTTGGTAAAATCATCAGCTGCTTCAGATTCTTACAACAAATATACTCCCTTACTTGAATCCAGGACCTGACAATCAAGTCCTAAACTATTTGCCACCAAACCACACTCCTCATGGGGACGAGTATTATAAATTTACTAAATCTTAATCTCATAGACCGGGGATGTTGATTTGCAACTTTCTCATAACAGCTTTGAATCTCAGCAAAAGTAAAAGCATTTAAATATGATGAAAAAAAATTAAGAAATAAAATCTGGTCACACATATTAATAGGTATTATTCATGAGTCAGATCATTTTCTAATATAAGAATCTTGTGGCAGTGAAAATTTTAAAACTGCAATGTGCCCACTTGATTGAATGAACAATTGCACATTTTATTTAAAAAATTCTAAAAAAATGTACTTTGAGCTGTTGCATACAACCAATTCTGCACTAAAAGTTATTCTAATGCTTGAGGTTTGATTAGATGATATTAATTTAATAGCCAAGTTTAGATGAACTTGAAGCAAAAAACCGACAAATCTAAGACGACAGACTCATTTCAATGAACACGACAGTCTTTTCATTGATAGCTACACAAGTGTCTTCAACACCAAGATAAGAAGAGATAAAGTTCCAGTTCTGGCTAAAGAGCCCACATTATTGGTTTGCTTTATTTCATTTTCAGGAAACTTCTTGTTGGATTGAGATTTTATCTATTTTATTTAAGTTTGGAAATAGTGATTTGACGGCCAGATTTCCAACGATTCAAAAAAAAAAAAAAACGATAATATCTGGGTTCTAATATAGATTTGAACCCAAGGCTATGATCATGTGCTCACATCCAAAACATAATAAAAATTTGAACTTTTCATCTAGGAAACAATAAACCAACAAAACATGAATAAAACAATCAATTACCTGCAAGCTAAGCAATCCTTGAGTGATATATTTTCACTGGTTCAATTTGCTGCTCGTTGGCAATCGAAACCCTTCACAATTAGAAAAAAAAAATTAGAAATTTAAATAAATGGTATTTTACTAAAATAGCTTAAAGATTATACACCACATAAAACAAAACAATCAAAAAGGTAAAAGACATGAACATGGGGTTTATCGGGATTTTTAGAGGTAGCTCACCTATATATATATATCGAAATCGTTAGAAATCTCACCGTCAAACCATCCATTTCGGACTTCAGCATAATAAGTGAAATCACAACTGTCTCAGACTCTTACAAGAAATGTATTCCCTGAAATCGAACTCGAGACCTGAAGACCATATCCTAAACCCGATACTACCAAATCAGATCATAAACTATACACTACCAAGTCACGCTTCTTGATATAGCTCATCTAAATACTCCAAGTACTTTGGCACATCTTCTGCCAAAATGATTTGAGTGCTACCTGTGAGGCCTGTAACACAAACAATACTAATTGAAGATTCAACATTTTAAAGTGCAAATAACATTCAACAGAACATTTTAAATTTGCATATTTCATCTGTCAATGAGGCGACTGCAGTTCTTTTTAATAATTCAAAATTTCAAATTTCATTACTGAAAATTTGAAACAAAAAATGATAATAAATAGGAACATTGAGACGCTCCAAATCCTTCGAATTACGCAATAGATCAACCACCTTAACCTCATTCCATGCTACTTGAATTCCTTTCAACTCATCAAATGCTCTATATCTAAATCCCAAAACTTGATCAAGGATACTTCAAATCTAAACGAACATGAACAAAATAAAAACTCACAAATGTAACATTGCACATAACTAAACATTGGGAAAAATAATAAACCCTCTGAAATTAAACGAAATCCCTCTAATATTTTAAAACTAGTAGAAATCTCCATATATTGGATTTTGATATCAATATTTGGATTCTTATTGTAAAATATGGGTTAAAGATGATAATCGAGATATTCTTTCCGAGTCCTGTCTCGTCCCGATTGTGATTTGAGATGAAAAGATAACTTTGAATCCTGATATATTTTTTGAGTTGAGACGAAAAATTATTTTGAATCTCAAACCGAATGGTTAGGGATCCCGAATACCGATTGGGATTCCGAATTTTTAAGTTAAAATTCGAGATTTTTAAATATAAAGAAAGTTTTGCTTAATTTTAAAACATGAAAGAAGTTTCGTCTAGTCTTATAATATAAAATGATTTCGCTCACTTTCCCACTAAACATCTTTTTTTTTTTTAATTTAATTTTTTTTTTAATAAATGTCTACTTTAAAATGTTATAAACGAACGCTATCCTTACTTGCTACGATGTAGATTGGCTGATTGAAACTCGTCGAACGACGAAATGAATGAAAGAAAAAAAAAATCAGAATAAATCTCAAAGAAAATGATGGCTGCTTTTCTAATGAATTTGATCCACCAAATTGAGTCGACGAATATATTATCTTCTTTGGACTTCAATATGAGCCGATAATTTTGTACTAAATCAATGATCCTGAAACGAAGAAAAAGATAATAATAATCGTAATCACAGCTAAGCTGTAGTCCTAATTTTCAAGTATAAAAAATTTATTATTCGGATTTGCCGCCCCCAGTCAATTACGTAACGCTTAGTAATTTTATAATAAGGTCGGAGCTTAATCCAACACTGTACTAAATAAATAATACCCTTGCGTGATCCGAGTTTTTAGCTTATACCTCTGATTATTCATTAAATATACACTTTAAAGACTTTTTAGCAGCGCGATTTTTATGATAACTCACTTAATACAAGGTCACAAACAAACCATAGTTTTTCTTAAACGCAGGCATAATTTTTTTTTTGAATCGTTGGAAACCTCATCGCCAAACCATCCTTTTTGGGTTAAGCGGAATAGGTAAAACTTCTGTCTGTCCCGGGTTCTTACAAGAAACGCACTCCATAGATTCGAACCCAATACCTCAAGGTGAGATTCTTAAACGCGGGTACATGCATACGAGCATGCCTCGTATCATTTCAACGTTCAGTCCTTTTTTTTTAAAAAAAGAAAGCTTTAACTGTGATTGTGGAATTACATATATTTTATGGTCAGTAAAAGGGAGGAGTGAAAGTGTTAGTGCTGTAGACGCAGATTTTCGCACGAGGTCTACAATCGAGATTTCGTAGAGGGGCATTGGCGATCCTGCAAAACAAAGATGTAGGGTGAGCGTGGAGGGTCTACCCACCGGTGTGGTGGATGTCGTGGGCACTCCGACGCCCAAGTCAGTGATGGAAATGAGGTGCAAGAGTCGTAGAAGGAGGAGCAAGGTCAGATGTTACCTTGATCCCCGTAGGCTGCTGTGAGGGCGATAGGTGGTAGTGCTGGAAGCTATGAGGTGAATATGATTGAGCTGTGGGTAGTAGAGCTTGGATCCCTTTCCCCCTGGACCCTCTTCGTTTATATACACGCTTTTGAGGGAGCGTGTGCATTTACCGCTCTTTGATTGCTTGTCCGTTGGAAGTCGGTTACGGTCGACTTCATGAGGGGTATTTACTACATATGCCCTTTGTAGGCTGGAACGACTGGTTCTTGTTTATGAGCCTGGGCGTTAAGTGGACTGGCCCTTGGATGGTCCTTCGGTTATGGGTGTTGATGCTCACCGAAAATGGGCTTTCTAAACATCCTTGGGCCCACTCAAACTTTATGAGAGCTGGCCCTTTGAAGGGGTGATTTCGGCATGGATCCCTTTGTTGGGAAGTCTGGGGTGTGTTCAGCATTGGGCCTGAAGCAAAAGGTCGAGATTGCCTCTGTACAAAATTTGGCCCGTACAGTTTGTCCCATACTCTCTAAGTCGATGAGTCTTTGGCTTGGAGAGTACTCATTGGTCATGTCGTCTGAACTGACTTAAGTGGATCTCTATTGCAAGCCACAATCAAGCGACTTCAGTGTTGTCAGTTCAATGGAGATGTCCCTTGCGGAAACAAATGTATGTTGCCTCTGGTCGTGTTCCAGGCGACTTCGCTGAAGATTGTATGTGTCTTGGTGTCAGGACGGAGTGTGGTCCGCGTTTTTCTACTACTTGGTCATCCTCCAGTCGACAATTCCGTATGATGTTTCTGGATGGGCTCCATTCGTCTGGTTAGAGGCCCACTTGAGCCTCCCTATTTGCATGAATCGAGCACGGGCCAAGCCTTCAACTCGCCTTATGATCTCTAGGGGTTCGTCTGTCCATTTGGTTTCCAGATAGGGCTCAAAACGAGTCTATATGTCTTTTGGACCGTAAGAAAATCTGTGGTTTCAGCTTGTCCCGCAAGAGGGACCAAATGGAGCCTACATGTCGTCCAGACCAGTAGGAGGTCCATTAACTTTACTCGACTCCATCACGAGCCAATTGGGGAGTGTTCCCATCGACTGGACTTGACGAGGCCAGGAAGACATTCGCTCGTTTGGTATCGAAGAGGGACCAAACCGAGGCTACATGTCGTCTGGACCAGGAGAAGGTCCATTAACTTGACTCCATCACGAGCCAATTGGGGAGTGTTCCCGTCGACTGGACTTGATGAGGCCATGAAGACATTCGCTCGTTTGGTATCGAAGAGGGACCAAACCGAGGCTACATGTCGTCTGGACCAGGAGAAGGTCCATTAACTTGACTCCATCACGAGCCAATTGGGGAGTGTTCTCGTCGACTGGACTTGATGAGGCCAGGAAGACATTCGCTCGCTTGGTATCGAAGAGGGACCAAACCGAGCCTACATGTCATCTGGACCAGGAGAAGGTCCATTAACTTGACTCCATCACGAGCCGATTTGGTAGTGTTCTCGTCGACTGGACTTGACGAGGCTAGGAAGACATTCGCTCGTTTGGTATCGAAGAGGGACCAAACCGAGGCTACATGTCGTCTGGACCAAGGGAATGTCCATTAACTTGACTCCATCACGAGCCAATTGGGGAGTGTTCCCGTCTACTGGACTTGATGAGGCCAGGAAGACATTCGCTTGCTTGGTATCGAAGAGGGACCAAACCGAGGCTACATGTCGTCTGGACCAGGGGAAGGTCCATTAACTTGACTCCATCACGAGCCAATTGGGGAGTGTTCCTGTCGATTGGACTTGATGAGGCCAGTAAGACATTCGCTCATTTAGTATTGAAGAGGGACCAAACCGAGGCTACATGTCGTCTGGACCAGGGGAAGGTCCATTAACTTGACTCCATCACGAGCCAATTGGGGAGTATTCCTGTCGACTGGACTTGATGAGGCCAGGAAGACATTCGCTCGCGTTGGTATCGAAGAGGGACCAAACCGAGCTACATCTTGTCTGGACCAGGAGAAGGTCCATTAACTTGACTTGGCTATGTACCAATGTAGCAAAGGTATCCATTGACAATGCTTCATTGTGTGCCGAGTGTCTCTTGTTTGCCTCGATTTTCTAACTTGTAATAAATGCAGCGTTGGTTTCAAGGCCCTTTTTTGACGGGAAAATGAAGGGTCGCTGTGTGGAAGTGTATAAGTAGCCTTGATGGGTTTTACTTACTTCATTCGCAATAACTTCTCTCGAGTCGTAAGGTTGGAAGGCTCTCTTCGAATTTAATGTATCCTTCTTTTACCTTCTTCATGTTCTTCAATTCTTCAACTTATTCGTATGGTATATTCAACTTGTTCTTGGCTAGAGTTAGGAATTTGATCTTTAATTTGGTTTAGGGATTTTAGGATTATGTTTGTGTGAAACCTAGGTTTGATCCTCTGTCATATTGGTTTTAGGTTGAATCGTTGTTTGTAGGGTGAACTGACATGTCGTCTGAAAGTTGCTCAAGCTCAAGTGATTCATTGATAGAGATATTTGTAGGCTCGCCCTTGCGGGTCATCTCCCCTTATAGTATGTATGGCAGAGATACACTGAGTGGGGGTGATGAAGATGTGTTGACTGTCGCGTCAATGGAGGCTCCGATTGGTATTCCTAAGGACGTGCCACCTCTAAGATCTATTTTCTGCCGAGTCGAGTGAACCCAGCACAAGTTAACCAACTAATCTTCTAACCAAAAATCCTCAAAGTAGTGTAACCGAGAGAGTCATGAGGGAGATTAAAATAAAGTACCGATTCCCTGAGTCGGTTCAAGTTAGGTTGGCTTCTTCGAAAGAACGAATCGACTATAGGATTCCTGAGTGGATTGGGTTCTATGAACGTCCCTTTATAGATGGGTTTAGGTTCCCAGGTTCAAACCTTGTGTGGGAAGTATTAGATCACTATGGAATAGCCTCTTCCCAGCTTATGCCAAACACATGGAGGGTCCTGATGTCGGTTGAGGTTTTAGCTTATGAGTTGGGAATCCGATTCAGAGTGAAGGACTTACTATACACTTATTATATGAAGGAACATGTAGTGGAGAAAGAGAGATACCACTTGTTTCTTCGAAAAAAGAGGGAACATTTGATTTCTGGGCTGACTACAAACGATAGAAGGGGCTGGCAAAAGACTTACTTTTTTGTAAAGGGAGAGGGTGTGTTCGGGTCGACTAGGCCTGGTAGAATTCCCGAGTGTTGGGAAATTACGAGTGAGTGTTGTTCATATTATTTTCTTGCTTGTTGACTCAATGTACCTCTTACGTTCTTTTCCTGTTTCTTTCGTAGGTTCAAACTGCAATCGTAGCTTTGACGTGACGCCTAGGGTCGTAGCAAATACAAACTGATGTGATCCTAGCTGCATCTGGTTCGGTCCAGACCACAATCGATCCAATCCATGTACCAGTTGGACCAATTACAAGACACATAGCTCAGAATATCAAGGACGCTATGGTAGGCCTGGCCCAACGTCATGTAGCTGAATTGAACAAGCACGTGCGAGACCAATTGGACTTCAAGGAAGAGGGTTCAAGAGTTATACACCTGACCCAAGTCATCGAGGAGCAGCATAGAACAATTTAATTTATTTAGGCATATTTATTATTTATTTGCACGTATGGAACCAACGTGAATGACTGTTTTTTATTTATTATTTGGGTTAGTTTATTTTATTTATTTGTGGGTTTAAAATAGGCTAGAAATTAGGAGTTATGGGCTTTTAGTTGATAATGGGTAGTTTAAGGCTATTTTAGACTTTTTAGCTCTCTTAGGGTTTGAGAATGTCACTATTTAAACTCAAAAACAACTCTTAATGAAGGACCCAATTTTTAGTGCGTGAATAGTGATTTTTCTTGAGATTAAGAAAATTTTATCACCGTTCAGTGATTGAACAAAGACTTATCAAAGGGTTGACATCCTTTGTGACGTCCATTTTGCTGGTAAAATTCATCTGAGGCTATCTCCAATGGTTTTCAAGGACAGGTTCTTTGGGGGTCTACGGAATCTTGGATCACATTTCATCTTTTTGTATCCGGTTTCGTATCAATTGATTATCAGAGCCAGATTTCAGGTCTGACTTTTTATTTCTTTATCCTTTTTTTGGTCGTTTCCTCTTTGTTTCTTTTCACCTATCAAATTTTTTTTTTTTTCCATTTTTTATTTTTTTTTTCCGTGTGCTGTTGCCAGTTAAAAAAAAAAAATTTATGCCCTTCTGCTTTGTGTTTTAGTCATTGAACAAAGAGTCTGCCCTATTAATTGAATAAAGGTGAATTACGTGTCAGTTAAAAAAAAAGGTTCACGCCAAAAAAAAAAACCACTCCAGTGCTTCCGATTCCTTGGCAAGTTTAAAGTAGCAGTGATTTGACCATTAGACTTTGTCAAAATCTAAAGCTTGACTGACAATTTGACAGTGACTTCACAAGCTGAACGTGCCTTGGGAAATTAAGGCTACGTTTTTGTTAGCAATATTAAGTCTGATATTTGTGAGTATATTGTTCAAATCAAATACTGCTGAAATTATAATTATTCTGTGTTCTTGTTATCTTTCTTTACTTAGTATTTACTTCAAGTGCATTCTAGGTCTTTAGGTATTTTTGATTATCTTACTTTGGGGTGGAATATAGCATTATTGATAGTATCATCTTGTTTATTTTAATATTTCCTTTTGCACTCTAGTTTTAGGTTTTATTGATCGAGTATCGTTGTTGCTTCTCGAGTCACGTCTTATATTACTTGATACCCTTATTCCTTTGATTCCTTGTGGATTTTGCTGACTTTTGGACTACACACGGATTGTGCAATCCATTGGTGGTTAGCGTTTGACATTGAACGTAGGTAATCATTCGAGAGGAGTGTTTGAGAGAGAGTGAAACACGAGAGTTCGTGAGGTTTTCTTTATTTAATTTATTTATTTCTTGTTATTACTAACCTATTTGTTAAGTAAGATGGCAGAGAAAGATATGGGCATTGATGGGAGGTTTAATACCATGGAGCAGAATATGGCTGAGTTCCGAGAGATGTTTGGAACTATGAACGCGACGATAGAGAGGTTTTCGAGGGAGGTTACTAGTCTCCAAGTCTCTAGTGTTCAAAAGGAGGTTGAGAGGCCACAATAATCTAGGCCGGAACTGGCAGAGCAACAACCACATAGGGTACCTATACATGAGGTTGAGGCCGAGAATAATCTGGATGATATGGAGGAGTTGGATGAGTTCAAAAATGAGGAGGATAGATATAGACCGCAAGATAGGCGGTATGAGAGGAGATATGACCGGCGGGATATGAGGTTTGATGAGCGAAGAGGTTTTCAGATAGGAGATAGAAGGGCCTATGTGGGAGAAAATGGAAGATTTGATGATAGATTTGGTGACAGATTTGGAGATAGATATGAGAGGGATGCATATGAGGAGCATAATTATGACTATCGGATGGAGCCTAACAGGAGAGATCATGGTATGAGAGATGATATTGATGGTGACTTGGGCAGTATCAAGATGAAAATTCCATCTTTCCACGGCAGAAATGATCCAGAGGCGTACTTAGACTGGGAGAGAAAAATTGAACTGATCTTTAATTGTCACATGTATTCTGATGAGAAGAAGGTGAAGTTAGCTGCCATTGAGTTTACAGACTATACGGTGATTTGGTGGGATCGGTTGGTAACTAATAGGAGGAGGAACCATGAGAGGCCAGTTGAGACTTGTGAGGAGCTAAAAGCTCTCATGCGTAAGAGGTTCATTCCAAGCAACTATTACAGGGAGTTATATGAGAAGCTACAACATTTGTATCAGCGGTCGAAGAGTGTTGAGGACTATCATACATAGATGGAGGTAGCGATGATTAGGCGAATGTGGTGGAGGATAGAGAAGCCACAATGGCTCGGTTTTTAGGAGGGTTAAATAAGGAGATTGCGAGTGTAGTTGAGTTGCATCATTATGTGGAGTTGGAGGATATGCTCCATATGGCGATCAAGGTAGAAAGACAGTGAGGAAGAAATCTGCATCTAGATACACTGCACATGGAACTTCTGCTTAGAGGGGGAGTGGACTAGTAATGAGCGGAGAGATGAGGGTTTCAATAAGCCCAATGCTGATACTGGTAAAGGAAAAGAAGTGGAGGCATGTAGGTTTAAGGTTAATTCTGAAGTGGTAATTCCAAAATCTAAGGGGGTAAAATGTTTTAAGTGCTTGGGTATGAGACATTATGCATCACAGTGCCCCAACAAGAAAACACTAATAATGAAGGATGATGGTAAGATCGATTCAACAGATGAGGAGGTGGAAGATGAGATGCCTACGTTAGAGGATGCTAATGATGATGAGGGAGCAGCATACCCAATAGATAACTTGTCGCTTGTGTCTAGGAGAGCATTGACATCACAGATAGTTGATGATGAGACAGAGCAACAGAGATATAATATTTTTCATACTAGGTGTAGCGTGAATGGGAAGTCATGTAGTATGATCATAGATGGGGGGTAGTTGCACCAACATGGCTAGCACAACATTGGTGGCAAGATTGGGATTGTCATTTTTAGCACATCCTAAGCCATATAGGCTACAGTGGCTTAATGAGTGTGGTGAGGTAAAAGTGACCAAGCATGTATTGTTGACTTTTACCATTGGACCTTACACGGATGAGGTGTTGTGTGATGTGGTACCCATGTAGGCAGGCCATATACTCTTGGGGAGGTCGTGGTAGTTCGATAAGAATGTGATACATTATGGGTTTCGAAAAAAATATTCATTCCAGCATAAGGGCAAGCCCATTACATTATACCCATTGACACTAAGACAAGTCCATGATGATCAAGTCAAATTACAGTTGGAAAGAGAAAAAGAGAGAGAGAGAGAAGCCACATCCTTTGGGGTAAGAGTGATAATAGTGAGAAAATGGGATCTAAACCCGAGAGTGGGGGAAACACTGGGATTAGAACTGGGTTTAGAACCGAGGGTAAACCCAAAGGAAATGGGGCTGAGGGAGAGAGTGAGAAGAAATGGAGAGTGAAAAAGAGTTTTTATCTAGGTGAAGGAGAAGTGATGAGAGCCTACAAAGCTAGCAAACTCATGTTGCTGCTAGTATAAAGACACACCACACTTTTCTTTACTTACTAACACTAACAATTCACTTTCTGTTTCCATTTCTTCTCTTTTGCAGGAATTTGATGACGTGCTCACAGAGGACATCCCTAATGGGCTCCCACCCATTCGAGGGATAGAACATCAAATTTATTTCGTGCCTGGAGCTGTCATTCATAATAGACCCGCATATAGGAGTAATCCCGAGGAGACCAAAGAACTTCATAGGTAAGTTGAGGAGCTGATGGAGAAAGGTTATGTACGAGAGAGTATGAACCCGTGTGCAGTACCGGTGTTATTAGTGCCTAAGAATGATGGGACGTGGCGTATATGTGTGGATTTTCGTGCCATCAATAATATCACGGTAAAGTATCGACATCTCATTCCTCGGTAGATGATATGTTAGATGAACTACATGGATCTAAGATTTTTAGTAAGATTGACCTTAGAGTGGATATCACCATATTCGTATGAGAGAGGGTGACGAGTGGAAGACCGCTTTAAAAACTAAGTATGGCTATATGAGTGGTTAGTAATGCCTTTTGGTTTAACAAACGCCCATAGTACTTTTATGAAACTTATAAACCATGTGTTGCGTGCATGTATAGGAAAGTTTGTAGTGGTCTATTTTGATGACATATTAGTATACAGTAAATCTTTAGATGAGCATGTAGGTCATTTGAAAGGTGTGCTTGTGTTTTTTTTTAAGAAGAAAAATTATTTGCTAATTATAAAAAATGCACATTCTGCATGGATATAGTCATTTTTCTTGGTTTTGTAGTGACTGCAGATGGCATAGAGATGGACGAGGAGAAAGTTAAAGTGATTAGAGACTGGCCACCACCTACCACAGTGTCGGAGGTACGAAATTTTCATGGATTGGCAAGTTTCTACAGGCGTTTTGTGAAGGACTTCAGTAGCATAACAGCACCATTGACTGGGGTAGTCAAGAAAACTGGATTTCAGTGGGGTGAAGCTCAAGAGAGTGCTTTTCAGACTCTCAAGGAAAAGTTATGCAGTGCACCAGTTCTCACACTATCTAATTTTGAGAGCACATTTGAGATAAAGTGTGACACAAGTGGCATAGGTATTGAGGCGGTATTGATGCAAGAGAAAAGACCTATTGCGTACTTTAGTGAGAAGTTGAATGAAGCAGCTCTGAGATATCCCACGTACGATACGGAGTTGTATGCACTTGTTCGAGCACTAGAGAATTGGCAGCATTACATATGGCCTAAAGAGTTCGTGATACACACAGATCATGAGAGTTTGAAACACCTCAAAGGGCAAGGAAAACTGAACAAGAGGCATGTTAAATGGATGAAGTTTGTAGAGACATTCTCGTACGTCATTCGCTACAAACAAGGTAAGGAAAATGTAGTTGCAGATGCCTTGTTACGCAGGTATGTTTTACTTACTTCTTTAGGTGCTAAAATGTTAGGGTTTGAATTTATTAAAGAGCTTTATATATGTGATGTGGATTTTTGTGATATATATGCTGCATGTATTAAATCTGCATTTAGTAATTCTACCAGCATGAGGGATTTCTGTTTAGAGAAAATAAGTTATGCATTCTTTCTTATAGTATGCGCGTGAGCTATTAGTGAGAGAGGCTCATGGAGGCGGACTAATGGGATATTTTGGAATTAGTAAAACCCTACAAACCTTAAATGAGCATTTTTACTGGCCTATGATGAAGCGCGATGTAGAGCGAATTTGTGATCGGTGTCTCACTTGTAGAAAGGCCAAATCTAGGGTGAAGCCTCATGGATTATATACTCTACTACCTGTACCTAGTGAACCATGGGTAGATATTTCGGTGGATTTTGTGTTGGGTTTACCTAAGACTAAACGGGGTAAGGATTCCATTTTTGTAGGGGTGATAGATTTAGCAAGATGGCACATTTCATTGCATGCCATAAAACTGATGATGCCACTAACATATCAGACTTATTCTTTAGAGAGGTAGTACGACTACATGAGATTCCTATGAGTATAGTTTATGATAGAGATGTCAAGTTCTTGAGTCATTTTTGGAAGGTTTTGTGAGGTAAACTAGAGACTAATTATTTTATTCTTCTACTACGTGTCATCCTCAAACAGATGGACAGACAGAATTGGTCAATAGGACCTTGACTCAGTTGCTTCGTACCATAGTCACTAAGAATTTAAAATCATGGGAATATTGTTTGCCATTTATAGAGTTTGCATACAATAGGTGCATTCATTCTTCTACTTCATATTCACCTTTTGAAATTGTATATGGATTTAACCCACTAACGCCATTGGATTTATTGCTTTTGCCTGTTGAGGAAAAAATAGGTTTAGATGGGAAAAAGAAAACATAATTGGTGAAACAAATACATGAGAAAGCACATGAACACATATTACGTAAAAATGAGCAGTACGCTTCTCATGCGAATAAAGGTCGTAAACGCGTGGTGTTTGAGCCTGGTGATTGGGTTTGGTTACACATACGTAAGGAAAGGTTTTCGGCTCAACGACGATCCAAGCTTCAACCTCGGGGAGATGGTCCTTTTCAAGTCGTCGAAAGGATCAATGATAATGCATATAAGCTTGATCTGCCTGGTGAGTATAATATTTCTGATTTGTCCCCTTTTGATGCAGGTGTCGATTCGAGGTCGAATCCTTTTCAAGAGGGAGGGGATGATGTGATCCTAGCTACAACTGGTTCGGTCCAGACCACAATCGATCCAATCCATGTACCAGTTGGACCAATTACAAGACACAGAGCTCAGAAGATCAAGGACGCTATGACAGGCCTGGCCCAACGTCATGTAGCTGAATTGAACAAGCACGTGCGAGACCAATTGGACTTCAAGGAAGAGGGTTCAAGAGTTATACACTTGACCTAAGTCATCGAGGAGCAGCATGTAACAATTTAATTTGTTTAGGCATATTTATTATTTATTTGCACGTATGGAACCAACGTGGATGACCGTTTTTTATTTATTATTTGGGTTAGTTTATTTTATTTATTATTTGTGGTTTTAAAATGGGCTAGAAATTAGGAGTTATGGGCTTTTAGTTGGTAATGAGTAGTTTAAGGCTATTTTAGACTTTTTAGCTCTTTTAGGGTTTGAGAATGTCACTATTTAAACTCAAAAACAACTCTTAATGAAAGACCTAATTTTTAGTGCGTGAATAGTGATTTTTCTTGAGATTAAGAAAATTTTATCATCGTTCAGTGATTGAACAAAGACTTATCAAAGGGTTGGCATCCTTTGTGGCGTCCATTTTGCTGGCAAAATTCATCTGAGGCTATCTCCAAGGGTTTTCAAGGACAGGTTCTTTGAGGGTCTACGGGATCTTGTATCAGATTTCATCTTTTCGTATCCGGTTTCGTATCACAAACTATATTCTGAGCCTTCCTCCGCCCTTATAGGAATTGGAGGGTGGTGGTTGGCGGAGAAAAGGTTAAGGTTGACACCGATGTGGAGAGAAGTTTTCTATCCCGAAGGTATCCCTCTGCCTCTGACCAAACATATACTGACAGTCGTACTCATAACCTGAGCATGTCGACTCCTATACGAAGAGACTTTCTTTTGCGGACTCTAACCCCAGAGGAAAATTTGCGCGCAATGGAGAGGATGAGCCAATTCAGGCTACCTTCTGTCGAGGAAATGCTCGAGCGTAGGAAGAAGAAGAAGGCTAAAGGGACGGTGTAGGCATTGCATTTTTGCATGTGAAACCCGAGGATGAGTCTCATTTGGAGACAACTACCTCTTAAGTTGCGGAAACCGCGGAAAACGGACATCGGAAGGGAAGAGTCAAGAATTGACTCGTTGATGGATTAAGTTCACTAGTTTAGCCTCGAGTAACTCGTTTGATTGCTGTTTAAAAAATGTGCAAGGCCCAAGACCCCACATCCAGCCCAATCCAAAACAATTGGAACCTTTAAGTGCATGTCACAAATTAAATTAACTTAAGATCCAACACATTAAAGTCCAACACATTAAAGTCCAACACCTAACCAAGCCCACCAACCAAGGCCCACTCCTCTCTTTGGCGCCAACTTGACATAATACACACTCATATTAAACCAAATATTAAATTAAATTAATTAGATATGTATTTGAATTAAATATTTTAATTAAACCATTTACCAATTAAATAAAACACAAATATAATCATGCCTAATCTAAACAAATCAAATAAATCATATACTAAATTAAAAAGATGTCATGCCTAATTAAATCACTCATAACCAATTTGAAGATATTGACTTCCTAATTTGAACCAATCTTGTCTCCATCAAATCCTTGACTTTCTTTGTCCAACACCTAAACCAAATCCCTTCCTTGTGAAACAAGGTGAAGCCCTAGCCCTTCTCTATATAAACCACCCTTCACCAAGCCTCTCCCCCTCCTCTAGTTCACGCCCATACACAAGAATTCTTCCCAATTCACGCCCATTGCAAGCAAGAAGCAACAAAAATATTCTCTTCATCTCCTCCACTCCATAACCGAACACACCACCCTCCTCAACCCCTCCATAGCCGAAAATAACAAGCCTTCCTAAAGCAACTGAAACCAGCCCCTGCACCCCTCTAAGACACGCCTAAATACCCCCTAAATCACCTTAAAACAGCAGCAAAAATCCTCCCAAAACAGTCCCCAAAATCCTAAAAACAGTAACATAAAAAACTGCACTATTTTAACATAAAAAACTGCACTATTTAACCACCAAAACAGCAGCAAAAATCCTCCTAAAACAGCCCCTATAATACCCCAAACCAGTGAATAAAAAACTGCACATTTAACCCTTAAAAGTCACAAAAAAAATCTGCACTTAAAGCCTTTAAAAACATCAAAAACAGTAGCCTAAAACACCAAAACAGTGAGCTGAAACAGTGAGCAGAAATACAGCGAAAACAGCAGCAAAACGAGGTCAAAACATCAAGAAAAACAGGGGAACAGCGAGTTGAGACGTTAAGCTAGTGAACCGGAAGAGTAAGGAGCTTTTATCCCTTCCGATCTCCGTGAAACGCAAGTCCGAAGACGACTTAAAAGGTTAGACCTGAGGGTACCTTTCACACTTTTTATTTGATTTTTTATTGATTCTTTTAATTGTGTTAATTATTTATTGAATATTGTTTGCATGTGATGTGTGTTGTGGCCATTGATTAAAACGGAAAATACATCGTCTCTCGTGGTATATAGGATGAAAACCCAGACGTAAATTCCGTAGCCGATTCCGAATGGACGGTAGTGCGGTCTGTACTTGGGATACAACTCCACGTACCACTTGAGTAAACGGCGCATCTTTCGCTTTATGTTATTTTGATTATTCGCACTTTACTATTCCCTTTTAATTTCCGCATGTTATTTATTTATGTTATGATGCGATCGAGCGCATGGGCTTAGTGAGTTAGTCCAAAGGTCCCCTCTTTGAGAGACGAAGAGCCTAAAAGGCCACCTTTGTGACACTACTTCGCCGCGCCGGACGAAGTGTGTTTGGGTTGAATGTACGTTCAATCGGGCATATGAAGTCCTACACTTTTATTGTCTTATTTCATGTATTGTGATGTGACGCGCATGGGCTTAGTATGTTGGTCTAAAGGTCCTCTCCTTGAGAGACAAAGAGCCCCAAAAGGCCACCTTTACGGCAGTACTTCGCCGCGCCTCTTTTATTTAGTCATTCGCTTCATAATGTCTTTTGAAAATTCATGCATCATATTGCATTGCGCATGGGCTTATCAAGTGAGATCAAAGGTCCTCCACTTTGAAGGATGAAAATGCTTAAAAGCTACCTTTGCTACAATGATTTGCCGCGCCCCTTAATCTGTTGTTATGTACGAGAAGTCATATATTCATATGTTCATGTATGTGTCATGTTGTTTACTGCATTTTGGAGGTCACTACTGTGAACCGTTCGAACGCGTTCCGAAACGCCGCACGAACGCATGTTTTCTGTCTGGTCCCGTTCGAACGCGTTATCAAA
>SKCR01037387.1:0-68806 GCA_019454045.1 Zanthoxylum bungeanum | reverse complement strand
ACACTTAAGAGAGTTTTTGTGAAATAAAGCTTCATCGAAATAGGTAGCTTTCACCTTGAATCTTTCACAGTGAATGACAATCGGATTTACTTGGCAAACCAGTGACCCATAGTCTTGAACTGTTCTGTCATTGGTGTAAACCAAGACAATTGCCAACACACAGTTTTACTTCGACCATTTTCTGTTCTACGGTTGAGTTCAATTCGGCCATGAACATCAGTCCTG
Organism: Zanthoxylum bungeanum; assembly: GCA_019454045.1. Classification (NCBI taxonomy): domain Eukaryota; kingdom Viridiplantae; phylum Streptophyta; class Magnoliopsida; order Sapindales; family Rutaceae; genus Zanthoxylum; species Zanthoxylum bungeanum. The sequence continues at coordinate 68,581 of SKCR01037387.1, read as the reverse complement.
GATTCATCAAGTACTTTAGGGAATTCAGCCTTTAAACAATCCCATGGAAGCAGCCTCACTTCTTACTTGAAATAGGTGATCAACTATAAAGAGGTAATCTACCTTAACCCCCATTAGGACTCTTCTCCTAATATAGTGATCATTAAAAACCTTAGCTTATCCTAACCTTGACAGACAGCACTCTGCGTCATTATATGAATGGTAAAGAGTATAGAACTCTACAGTGCTTGTTTTGAATTGCACAAAGTTTCAGTTATCTATTTTGAACCTAGATCTTAGAATCTCCAGTCAGCTAGGTTGGGTTTCCATAGTGACAATTCTTAATTTATAGGCTTTAAGCTCATTCCCATCGATGAATTCTTAACTTGCACTCTAGGTAAACTTTTAGTAAGTGGATCCGCTAGGTTTTCCTTTGATTTGACATAATCTATCGAAATTATGCCACTTGAGAGCAGTTGTCGTATGGTATTATGTATGTGACGTATGTGTTGAGACTTATCATTATACATTGTATTTTGGGCTCTTCCAATAGCCGATTGACTATCACAATGTATGCTTATCGATGGCACTGGTTTGGGATAATTTGGAATATCCTCTAGGAAATTTTGAAGTCATTCCGCTTCTTCCATTGTTTTGTCTAATGTTATGAACTCTGATTCCATAGTAGACCGGATAATACATGTTTGCCTCGAGGATTTCCATGACACAGCTGCACCACCAAGTGTGAAAACAAATCCACTCCTAGATTTGGAATCCACTGTATCAGATATCCAATTAGCATCGATGCATCCCTCTAGAACAGCATGATATCTCGTATAATGCAAACCATATTTTGAAATTTCTCTTAGATACCTCAAAACTCTTACTATGGCTTTCCAGTGGTTATGTTATGGATTGCTCGTATATCTGCTAAGCCTGTTTACAGCTTGAGCGATATCAGGTTGTGTGCAATTTGTGAGATACATCAGACTTCCGATGATTCTCGAATACTCTAATTGCGATACGTTTGAGCCAATATTCTTTGACAAGTGAAAAATTAGGTCTACAGGAGTTCTAGCCACATTCAGATCTCCTTTATTATATTTCTCAAGTATCTTTTCAACATAGTGAGTCTCAGATAATATATACCTCTATGATATTCTGGAAATCTTAATTCCTAAGATCACTAAATCTTTCATATCAAATTTGTCGGTCAATACTTTCTTAGTAGATTGAATCATCTCATGATTACTACCAATTATCAGCATATCGTGTACGTAGAGACATAAAATGACATATCATTTCTGAGTTGATTTGGTGTATACAAACTTATCACACTCATTGATTTTGAACCCACTTAATAACATCTCTTTGTCAAATTTTTCATGCCATTGTTTAGGTGCGTATTTTAATCCGTATAAGGATTTTACAAGATTGCACACCTTCTGTTCTTGTCCGGGACATTGAAACCTTCTAGTTGTTCCATGTAAATCACTTCATCTAGTTCACCATTTATGAATGCCGTCTTTACATCCATTTGATGTATTTCAAGACCAAATATAACTTCTATGGCTATGAGCATTCTGATTTATATGATACGAGTCACTAGTGAATAGGTATCAAAGTAATCACGACATTCTTTATGTCTATAACCTTTTATGAAAAGTCTTGCCTTATACTTATCTATTGATCCATCCGGTTTCATCTTCCGTTTGAATATCCGTTTGTAGCCCAGTGGCTTACAACCTGGAGGAAGATCAACCAAATCTCAAGTATGATTTTGTAGGATAGAGTCAATCTCACTATTGATAGCCTCTTTCCACAAAGGTGCCTCCGACGAAGACATTGCTTCTTTATAGCTTTGAAGCTCATTTTCTAACAAATATGTCAGAAAATAAAGTCCAAATGACTTAGGCGTTCTAGCTCTTTTGCTATGTCTAGGTTCAATTTCCTCAATATTTTTATGTTGATCTGATTCTTGATCAACTTGATCACTGCGTTTAACAGTATCAATAGTTTTTTTTAGAGACTCAAATCTTGGTCTTTCCTTACAAGGAAATTGTTAGACAATTATGACCCATAGCGTCACTATTTGTACAGATCATGGTGTTGTTGTACAAATTAACTATGTGACAAGGAGATTGCACTCTTATCGTTTGTGATTAGATCACCTAGATGTATAAATGATATGAGGTCTCTATGATTAGTTCCTGGATTGAGATGATATGAGACAGTATCAGTCCACGAAGGATTAATCATTAAATAATCCCTAGTCGTAGTATTATCGAGATTGGACATCGATAATGCAGAATAGACTAGTATTACACTTTTGCGCGTTGTGGGAGCACAACGGCATAGTTCTCTATGGGCTAAAATTAATATATCGGATATATTAATGTGAATTGGATTTCATTACAAAATTAAAGTTGGACTTTAATGTGAACGAACGAATTAGTTTAGAATTAATTCGTAGACGACGTTCGTAATATATTTGCGAGGCATCGTTATTTAATTAAATTGGATTTAATTATTTAGCGACGAAAGTTCGTTTAATCGGATTAAACAGATTCGAGCCGCGGTAAATGTTCGTAGAGACATTTTGAATTTTGAATTCAAAATGGTGGGGCCCACTTCACATGTGAAGTGGTGGTTGGAAAGTGGTTGGCATTTATGCCAAAACCACTTACTTTCCAACCATTTGGTTTAGGTGAAACCAAAAACCCCAACTACATCGTTTTGGGTAAAAGGGTAAAACCCTTTAACAAAACCAAAAAGCCTTCTCTCTCTCTTTACTTCCAACACAACACTTGGAACAAATTAGAAACCCTAATACACTAGGATGGGCGTGAACTTGGTCTCCTCCCTCTCTTTGATTTTGTCGCAAAATCAACAATGCTAGCACTTCATGGAATCAACTAAGGTGATAGGGAAACCAACTCAAAGCTTGGAATCATCAAAGGAATGATCTTGGAGATCTTCATTCAAACAACTCAAAGCTTGGAATCATCAAATGAAGGATCTTGGAAACCAACTCAAAGCTTGGAATCAACAAAGGAAAGATCTTGGAGATCTTCTTCTCAAAATTTTAAAAAGCTCAAATCCATTCAATGTAAGTAATTTCGCAACTTATAATGAATTTATGAACACCTTTTCTTGCTCTGATACCATTGTTAGTGTTCTAGGAACACTAACAATGGTATCAAGAGCCAATTTTAAGCATGAAAGTTTTAGGGTCCATGAGACTAAAATTTGGGGCTTTTGTGTTTTGAGCATGATTTCTTCAAATTGATGCTTTGAGCATGCTTAGATTATGTTATCTTAGAGTTGTGCATGATTACATTTGAGAAAAATTGATTGGATCAAAATTTTTAATTTCTCTTAGCATGGCCGAAAATTACAGTGCAGTCCATTACAATTTTTTAATTTTTTGTAACATGAAATGATGTGTTTAAATGCATGTTTAAATGTTGATTGTTGGTTTGATTGGATTAGAATCAAAGTCAATAAATTTCATGTTAAAATCAAAGTGCATGTTGAGCATGAAATGATGAATTTTGGATTCAATTTGTGTTGAGCATGAAATGATGTGTTTTGGCTTCAATTTGTGTTGAGCATGAATTAATAGATTAAGCATGATTAATTAAGTTAATTGGTATTTTAGAAATATTGAGTTTAATTAATTAATCATGGCTAATACACTTTAATTAAAGTAATTGTGATATTTGGAATATTATAATTATGTTAATAAGCCTTTAATTATGAATTGGGCTAAAAGTGTGTATTTGGGTTTAATGGGCTTGGTTTGACCAAGTTTGGTTTTGGACTTTTGGATTGGATCCAATTGGGCCAAAACCAATTCCATAAAGTCCAAATACATCACTTGGCCCTTTAAAGAATTTAATTGGGCCTAATGGGCCTAAATTGATTTGTTGGCAATATGGTGATTCCTATTGGGCCTTGGCATTTTGGGTTTGATCCATTATGGCCAAAGCCCATGCCTTAAGAATCAATTAAAAGCCCATTGGACTTTAATTAAAATGACATTGGATGTTATTGGGCTTTTGAGACCCATTAAGATTGGATTTGGAATCCAAGTCTTTAAGGCATATAAATAAGTGTAAGTATTTAATTTGGAATTAAATTGGAATTAGTATTGAATACAAATAAATTGGATTTATAGTTGTAGTTCGATATAATTCAAGAATACTTACTTTGAGTATTTATTCTTAAACGAGTTTGACTCACGCAAATCAAATCGTTGTTTGAACATTGGATGGTCATTAATTCAAAGATTAATTAATTGGATTAGATTGATTGAATACCATGATTTGTATGAATACATGAATGTGTTGTATGAATAATGTATATCGGATGGATATTAGAAGGGCGAGGGCAATTTTGGAAATTGTAATAAATTTAGAATTTATTAAATTGGACCTGCGTGTCCAGCCTTTTATCTCTTTACTCTTTGTAATTCTCTTCTCACCAAATCCCCTCAATGTTTATGAGGTTTCTTTATTGTATTATGTAATTTGGTAGAAGTTAGAATAGTTCTAGCCGGGGAGAGGAAATGGAGTGATTTGTTCTAGGAACAATTTGTGACATATTCATCCACATATCATTATTAATTTATTTATCGCGCCTTATTATGCTTTTAGAATGCATGCTTAAGGGTGTATGATGAGACCTAATCAAAGATAATAAATTGGTTGCCAATTTACGTGAAAAACCCTCAAAACATATTAAGCGTTTTTCCTTCCGTTAAGTGATTCTTACTCAAGATCCAAAGTTGGCATTGGTTTGTTGGCCAAAGTCAATACCTTTGTCAATTGCGGATGTGTTTGAATCATGAGAGTTTTTTTCCATATCAGTGTCTTGTCCAAGTCGTGATTTGTCGGCCAAAGTCAAGATCACTTCTTGTCCATCGACATTGATTACGAAGCTTTCCATGTCAATGGGTCCCGCTTAACTAGAATCATTAAGCTTGTTGTGCCAAAGCCAAGGCTTAGTTGATTCAAAGGAAAAAGGTTAGGAAAATATATTGGATATATTGGCATATATATTGTATATATGTTTCGGACTTGGATGTCCACCTACTGGATATAGGAATTGGATGAGATCCAATTGATCTTAGAGATCTACCTAGTTAAGTATCATACAATTTGTTGGCCAAAGTCAAGATTGTGTGTTATTTAACGGGATCCTAGCCCACTAGGAAACACGTTTCCCGAGTACTCGACAGAGGGTTAGAGGCTCGCCGAAAAATAGTGGGAGGCAAGTATTAGATTTGCAATTTCGTTTAGATACTTGCCATACGCGCTCATTTCAATATTTCGTCAATAAGTTAATATATTAGTTGGACTAATATTTAATTGTTGTTTTAATTAAACAGTTGGACTGTATTCAAACTACTTCATTTATAGTTGATTATATAATTGGATTATAGTAATCAATATATTTGAATTTTACCCTTCATTTATAGTTGATTATATAATTGGATTATAATAATCAATATATTTGAAATTTACCGATCATTTATAATTGATTATATAATTGGATTATAGTAATCAATATATATTTGATTTTAACCAATAAAAGTATACTTGATTATATAGTTGGACTATAGTAATCATTATATTAAATAGTACCTGAAATCGTTGATTAAATAGTTGGACTATTAGAATCAAGATAAATTGAAAGATTAGTGTTTAAAACATAATCCTAGTGAAAATGTGTTTAAACGACTTTAATTTTCAAATTGGGAATAAAATTTCAGGATGGTCCTGGAAACAAATAAGTTACTTTATTTTATAAAATAACATATTAGGCCTAAGCCCAGAGTTAAGCAAATAGAAGAGCATGATCTTTGGAAGATTCATGTGATGATAACTTTAGTGTTTAATCCATTATACTTGTCAAAATGACCCCTTAATTTCCTAATCAGAACTAAGGATTAGATCCTTAAAGTATGATGAAGAAATTGAAGGATCTTCATAGGTCCATACTTAGTTCTTAGAAGCATTAATTGCAATAGTAAACTCTTGGAGAGTTAATGGCTATGCTCAAGGAGCCAAAGCCAAAGTTTGTAATATGGCAAGAAGCGCAAGGCGCATCTTACTTCAATATTCTAGAAGGCCAAGGCTTGGCCAAAGGCTTCTGGGATATTGAAAAGGGAAAAGGCAAAATCATTACTGTCTTCTAGGAAGACAAAGGACATATCCCAAGATGTCTGCTTAAACTGTTCCAAATGGGATCACTGAAGCGTGACTGCCATATAGACAAAGCAGACATGAAGGAATTGAAGAAGAGCAAGGCTCTGACTTCAAATATGTTTGTCATAAATATGTTCACTGCTAGTATTAAAATTGGATTTTAAATACTAAGTGTGATACATAAATATGCATTGATGTGCAGAATCTGCTATGAGCATGATACTGACTTCAATTGAGATTAATCTGCGAATCGAAAATGGGACGAAAGTCGCTGTTTTACCGTAGATACCTAAGTTTAGGAACTACCCTTCGGGTGTGTACTTAAATTAGGAAACTGTTATAATGTAACTAGTTTGACTAGAAACATCTTCTTTATATCAGGGTTTAACCCGTTGCGGGTATACCTTTTATATTCTAGAACACTAAAGTGTTTTATTTTATAAAGATGATATTGAGATAAACACATTAGATATGAGTAACAGTATTTATATTTTGAATATAAATAAATCTCAAACATATAATATGACGAACAAATAGCTCAAACTGATTTGATCAGATAAGACTTATTTGTGGCAGTGTTGTCTGGGATACATTAAACAAGACTCGTATATCCACACTTTTGAAGAGTGGATACTAGGACGGATTTGATTCCATTCAAATGATGTCTACGAATCTAGTTTATTAGGTAAAGTACCTAAAATACCTTTTACTTGGTAAAAGTGTAAGTGCCATCAATATGTTAGCCCTCGTTCATAGTGACGTAAGTGGGGCCATGTCTAGCTAGGCTAAATGTGGAAATGAATGTTTCGTGACCTTTACATCGCGTTATGGTTATGTGTTTCTTATGAAACACGAATTGGAAACTTTTAGAGTTTCGACACGAAATAGACAAACAGATCGGCTAAAGTATTAAAACCATCACGGTTTGACCATGATGAAAATATTTAAGCAGTAAGTTTCTAAAATACTTGAAAGAGAATAGTATTCTTTCAATGATGACTCCTCCTGGAACACGTCAATTTGACGGTGTGTCCAAACGGAGAAACCGAATTTTGTTAGACATGATAAGGTTAATCATGAGTCGCTCTGAGCTACCATTTTCCTTCAAAGGGATAAGCATTAACAGTGCAATACTTATTTTGAATAAGGTTCCATGAAAATCTGTTAGACAGAATTTCATATTAGATATGAATAGGAAAGAAACTGGGTTTTCTCACTCCTGAAGATTTGGGATGCTGGGCATATGTTTGGATGATACCAAACTAGAACCCAAATCGGATAAGTGCCTAATTGTAGGTTGTCCTAAGGAAACCAAAGTATAGTACTTATACATCTCACATGAGAACAATGTAATTGTTGCTCGCCATGCGTTTTTCCTAAGAGGAATACCGATATGCAGTGGTAAGTGGGAGGATAGTAAAACTCGATGAAAATCAGAGTAATACTGTTCAAGGCACCTAATCCTTAATGGAACACAGACAGTTCATCAAGGATAAAACTGTACCACAATCTTCGAATACACAAGAACCGCGTTAGTCGGAGAGAGTCAGAAAACAACCTGGAGGTATGGGTTTCTGATCTCACCTCATAAAGGTGTCAATCTTATTGAGGAAGACGAACTGACTACATATGAGGAAATGATACAAGATATCGACTCCCCATTATGGCAGAGTGCCATGAAGTCCGAAATGGATTCCATGTATACCAACTATGTTTAGAGACTAGTTGATGTACCAGAAGGCATTGTGCCTATTGGTACTATATAAGTCTTCAAGGAAGACAAACATGGATGGCAACATACCAACGTACTAAGCTAGGCTTGTAGCGAAAAGGTATCGTTATCAACATTATGTCGATAACAAAGAAACCTTTTACCTGTTGCCATGGATAAATCCATTTGGATAATGTTTGCTGATGCTGCATGTTTCATTAATGAAATATGGCAGCTGAACGTCAAAATTGCTTTTCTTAAACGGAAACCTTTTTGGAGGATGTTTATAACATCCTGACGGTTTTGTCGTACCAAAACTAGCAAATAAGATTTGTAGGTTATTCGATCCATCTATGGATTGAAGTAAACATTGGGTTCTTGGAACTATCGTTTTGATGTAATCATAATGGTGTATGATTTGATTCAAAAAAAATATGATTATTGTGTATATAAGGAGGTTAGTGGGAGCGCACTGACAATGATGTCCTAAATAATGATGATATGTCATTTCTTGGAAATGATATTCCCATATTACAATCGGTGAAAGCTTGGCTTTCATGAAAATTCTCCGTAGAATTCTTGGGAGAAACAACCTTTATTCTAGGAATAAAGATCTACTGGGATAGATTTAAAGTTGTTAACACCCTCCGAGAACTCGTACATTGAAAAATGTACGTGACATGGTGTCTCATACGTTTTGAGCATATGGAGTCACAAACAGGTCAATCCAAGTGATAGTCACTGGATTGATATTAAGAACATCTGTTAGTATCTTAGAGAACTAAGGATGATGTCTTAAACTATGGAGAAGGAGAACTTGAAGTGACTGGGATCACTGCTGTAAGTTTCCTAACCAATAAAAACAACAGTACAATACAATTTGAATAACGGAACAGTAAGCTGGAAATCTTCCAAGAAAGATACTATTACCGAATAAACAACCAATGCGGGTTATTGCTGCGGCTGAGGCAGCAATAGAAGCCATTTGGGTCGATGATAAATCTAATTAGATTAGATATAGTTCTGAAAGCAGCTGAGCTAGGCGTCAGCACAAGCTAAAGAATTAATGGTCTCATCAACGATCTAGATATATACTTCGACTATTCATCTGATTCGTTCGGATCATACATCGTGGCGATGTGATGATCGTATAAATCGCATCAGACGATAATCATGCAAATCCGCTGACGAAAGCCTTTCCTCAGCAGTTTGAACGAACCGTACATAGTTCGGGTGTATGACACTCGAGTGACTGGCTATAGGCCAAGTGGCAGATTGTTGGACAATTATGACCCATAGCATCACTATTTGTACAGATCATGGTGTTGTACAAATTAACTATGCGACAATGAGATTGCACTCTTATCATTTGTGATTAGATCACCTAGATGTATAAATGATAGGAGGTCTCTATGATTAGTTCCTGAATTGAGATGATATGAGACAGTATCAGTCCACGAAGGACTAATCATTAAATAATCTCTAGTCGTAGTATTATCGAGATTGGACATCGATAATGCGTAATAAACTAGTATTACACTTGTGCGCGTTGTAGGAGCACAACGGCATAGTTCTCATATATTTAAGTATTGGATACTTATGCAAGTGTGATAGGAGGTTGTGTTTTACCGATGGTACGGAAAACAGCTTCGCTCTAGATAGACCCCTCAGAATTCCATTGGTAGTATGACTATGTGTCTATGGAAGCCCGAAATCAGGGTAGGTGTATTTGGTCTTAACCTGAGACTTGCACCGCTAATACTTGCGACAATCAATATGCTTTGGTTTTGGTCGTCCAGGGCTTTAACCGGTTCTGTGTACGCCTCTGCTGGGTATATTGAGAATTGTAGTGTATTGGGTGTGATGTCAAGACGGAAGTATCACTCCAGTCATAGTGGAGATGATGTCATGTAGGATACGGTACTAGTGCTCTTAAGTACTGCAGTCATCGGGATATTATGACTAGGTCATGTATATCCGATTATAGAGACTAGTTACCAGACATCCGACATGTGCTTCATACAGGGCAGACATAATTCTAGCCCCAGGCCTAGCACGTGACATCCGATACTGGATCGTAATACGTAATACTACTTATACTACGCCTGATATAGATCACATATTCCTTTAAGAATATTTCTGGAGAATTGGGTAGGCACAGTGCTTTGCTAGAAGCCAACCATGTCTTGTAAATCGGTAAGCACGTGGTATGAGGTACGCACGTATTCGGATAATCTGATGACCGTATTTACTGCCAACATATCCAGGGATCTTGGGTCGCTTCCCAAAGATTCACCGATGACAGTTGATTTAAATTAGAATTAATCTGGGATTAATTAAGAGGAGAATTAATCTGGGATTAATAAGATGAGGAAAATTAATCTGGGATTAATGAGGTATTATTTAATCTGGGATTAAATGTGTTCGAAAGAGAGAGAACGCGATTAATTTGGAAATAATCGGTAAAATAAATTTAATAGTTAAATTTGATTTTTCTATTTAATTTATTCGTATGGGCTAAAATTAATATATCGGATATATTAATATGAATTGGATTTCATTACGAAATTAAAGTTGGACTTTAATGCGAACGAACGAATTAGTTTAGAATTAATTCGTAGACGACGTTCGTAATATATTTGCGAGGCATCGTTATTTAATTAAATTGGATTTAATTATTTAGCAACGAAAGTTCGTTTAATCGGATTAAACGGATTCGAGCCGCGACAAATGTTCGTAGAGACATTTTGAATTTTGAATTCAAAATGGTGGGGCCCACTTCACACATATCACACATGTGAAGTGGTGGTTGGAAAGTGGTTGGCATTTATGCCAAAACCACTTCCTTTCCAACCACTTGGTTTAGGTGAAACCAAAAACCCCAACTACATGATTTTGGGTAAAAGGGTAAAACCCTTTAACAAAACCAAAAAGCCTTCTCTCTCTCTTTACTTCTTACACAACACTTGGAACAAATTAGAAACCCTAATACACTAGGATGGGCGTGAACTTGGTCTCCTCCCTCTCTTTGATTTTCTTGCTTATTAGATCATCGGCATGTTATAGGAACACTAACATAAATGTCTCTTCAAAAAATGTCGCATTCCTTGACTCAATTATCATATTTGGATTGATGTCAGGAATTTCAGACTTATGTATCAAGAATCGATATGCACTATTGTTGTGAGCATATCCAATGAATATACAATCAACAGTCTTGGGTCTTATTCTAACCTTATTAGGTTTAGGAACCATCACTTTGGCGAGACACCCCCACGCTTTAAGATATTTGTAAGAAGATACGTGACCTTTCCACAATTCATATGATGTCTTGTCCAATCTTCTATGAGGTAGCTTGTTCAGAATGTAGTTGGCGAAAAACAAGGCTTCCCCCCCACAAGTTCTGGGGTAAAACAGAGCTTGTCAACATAGCGTTCATCATTTCCTTCAACGTTCGGTTTTTTCGCTCAGTAATCCCGTTTTGTTGAGGTGAATAAGGAGTAGTAGTTTCATGAATAATTCCATGATTGGAACAATATTCACCAAATGGTGACACATATTCACCTCCTCTATCACTCATTATTCTTTTGATTTTCTTGCCAAGTTGATTTTCAACTTCATTCTTACAGTGTGTAATGCTCTCAATAGCTTCATCTTTGTTCCTCAGCAAATATACATAACATAATCTTGTGCTATCATCGAAAAAAGTTACAAAGTACTTTTTACCGACTCTTGTTTGCACAATATTCATATCACACACATCAGAGTGTATAAGTTCTAAGGTTTCAGAACTTCATTCTATGGAATGAAATGATGCTCTGTGTATTTTTACTTCAACACATGCCTCACATTTATGTTGGTTATCAATTGTAAATTTGGGTGTAAGGTCCATGTTAATTAATTTACGCATTGTATCATAATTAACATGTCCTAACCTCTCATGCCAAATATTTTGTGACTCGATAATATAAGCGGAAGATGTAGCTTTATTATTAGCACTGTGTTGATTGACAGTCATTACATTGAACTTGAAAAGGCCCTCAGTGAGGTATCTTTTTCCTACATAGACATCATTCTTGGTTAATACAAATTTATCAGAAGCAAATACAAGCTTAAAACCATTCTTGCTAAGGAGTGAACCTGAAACCAAGTTCTTCCAAATATCAGGAACATGCAAGATATTTTTCAATATAAGCTCTTTTCCTGATATCATCTTCAGAACCACTGTGCCTTGTCCAACAACTCTAGAGATAGAAGAGTTTCCCATTGTCAAATGATCGCCACCATCGACCTTCTGATACGAGGAAAATATCTTGCTATCAGCATAGATATGACGAGTAGCCCCAGTGTCTACCAACCATTCTCTCAGATTTCCAATGAAGTTGGCTTCTGTTATAATTGTTGAAAGGTTCATCTCCGAGATCTCATCAGTTAGTTGCTCATCCTCAGTGACATGGGCCTCATTTTTCTTTTTCTTGCCTTTGTCCTGAGACTTCTTGTTTCTGCAGTACTTTGCTATGTGACCGCTTTTTCCATAGGTGTAGCACTTCCCCTTGAACTTCTTGTTTGCTTGGGAAAAATCAGCTCTACTTTTCTTTCTCTTTTTGCTACTCTTTCCACCTTCGATGATGTTGGCCTTAGACTCCACAGTCTTGTAGCTGGCCTTTTCAGACTTCCTGTTGACCACTTCGATCCTCAATCGAACTCCAAGGTCTTCAAGACTCATCTGCTTCTTTTTGTATTTCAGATAGCTCCTGAAAGTCCTTCCACGATGGAGGTAACTTTTCAATGATTATGGCAACTTGAAACATCTCACAGAGTTTCATTCCCTCATCCAATATTTCATGAATGATTAACTGAAGTTCACCCAACTAAGACATCATCGTTCTTGAATCTACCATCTTGTAATCCAGGAACCTACCCAAGGCAAATTTCTTCTGTCCGGCATCCTCGGTTTTGTATTTCTTCTCGAGAGAATCCTAGAGAATCTTCGCAGAAGTCATACCCTTGTACATATTGTACGGGATATTGTCAAGTCCTCCCAAGTGGTAGTTCTTGCACAAGAAGTCATCTGATGACCATGTCTCTTCTCGCAGTTGCTTGGCTGTGTCTGTTTCTCCCTCCACATGACCCATAGGATCTTTGAGGTACTTAGCCAACTGCAGTGTTGTCAGATAGAACAACATTTTACTCTGTCATTGTTTAAAGTTTGCTCCACCAAACTTTTCCGGTTTTTCTCCATGAGTGACGGTATTGCGATATTTCCGCTAGCCATGTGTAACTGGAAAAACCAACAGTTATCAATAAGTCTACAAAAGATAAATTACATAACGATCAAACGTATGATCTTGTTTAAGTGATTTACTAAGAATCCACTCGTTGTTATATTGGACAGTAGTACCAAATAACACAAGTCCTTGAATTTACGACTAAGGTTTCTTATGATAAATGAATGAAGGAATATTCCCATAGGACAATGGGGGTCTGGAGTAACCACTTAAATCCCTGCCTACTTAGGCTCTTATAGTCTTTTTGACAGAATATCCTTTAAACACTTTCTCAATAGAATATCTTAGACATTTAAACTTAGTATTACACTTCAAGTCACAATGAAATAATCAATATGTGTAGGTTTGTATATGTATATGTGTATAAATCAATAAAGCTTGGACGAAATTACTTGTGTAAGATTACACTTTTAAATCTCAACTAAGTATGCAACACACGATTAATTTTCAACTTTATCACTATGTGTATGCTTGTGATAATTTAACACCCTAATATTAACTTAAACATATACTTCCAAGTTTATGGTAATACAATATATGATTTTACTAAGCTAATGGTAATATAAATTAATCTATGTTTATGTTATTGTTTTTGAATCTAAAATCATTCTATGATTAAATTCGTTAGTGTCACGTTCATTAATTTGTTCGAACGAAACTTTCCAGTGAGTTCACGTTCGTGTAGCGTTCGTAAACGCATTCGAACGAAGTGTTCTAGAGAGTTCACGTTCGTGTAGCGTTCGTAAACACGTTCGAACGAAGTATTCCAGAGAGTTCACGTTCGTGTTGCGTTTGAAGACGCGTTCGAATGTTCTTTAGCACAAGACTGGCATTCGAGTGTGTTTGAAGACGCGTATGAACGAGATTATGGAAATCAAAATTTTTGCCTACGTGTTCGTCGGGTGTTCGAATGCCCATGCGTATTTTCATGCATATAACACATTTTCCAGAATGTAATAAGTTCTTAAGATTGTTGGAAAAAATGTGTGCTATCAAACGAAATTAACATGCATACTAATTGTGGGACACAGGAACTGGACGACGCATGCTGTCCTAGGCTCGGGGCCCGGTTGGGAGTACGGAGTAGCCACGGGGGACTAAACCGGAGAATAATGGAGTCGCCACCCGGTGTGAACCGGGAGAATGAGATTTAAGGCTGCACTCACCCCTCGCAAGGGAAGACCTCAAACCGTTGGGTTCGGAATGGTCCCTTACTTATGCAACTTGTAATGAAAGGATTTATGTGATAATTTGATCAAGCTTAAGTAACACTTATTTCCAGGAGTATCATGCTTCTAAATTCACATATACAAAATAAAACTTACACCTGAATTTACATACACTTTATATCTAAGATTGCATGCTTGAAAGTACATCAAAGTAGCAGTGAACATACAACTTCATTGGCATATTGTATTCATGAAAACACAAGCACACACACTAACCACACAAGCACACATGTGAGCACTTTTCCAAGCGGTACGTGGAATTGTATCCTAAGTACAGACCGCACTACCGTCCATTCGGAATCAGCTACGGAATTTATGTTTGGGTTTCCATCTGATATACCGCAAGAAATAATACTCAAATGCCATCATGACATGGATATATGAATTGTAATACGTTAAGCCAAGACAAAGGTAAATGATGCAACCAACGGGGTAAACATGGTTTTTATTATGATGCGTACAAAGATAAGAATGACTATATGAGATTTCATAATACATGCATGAATGGTATAGTTGGTTTTATGTGAGAGTTGAGTGTGGGCGTGAGTGCAAGGTGGCTTTATGGCGTGAGGAGTTGTGAGTGTGTGCACTGGCAGTGGCTAGGCGAGAGTGCTAGGTTAGGGCTAATGACGTGAGGTGCTATGTGAGGCAGGCTGATCGGGGTAATTAAGTGAAGTGGTGGAGTGGAGCAGGTGGCTTGCTATGAGCGCATGTTTTGTCTGTTCGTGGAAGGTTAAGTGAAAGGATGATGAATGCTAGGTGGCTAGTGCGTGTGGGTTATGTGTGCGCTGACTTTGTGAGTACGTGAGGGCTATGTGGTGTTGAGGCTAATTGAGTATGGCAAGGCGTAGCTAGTTGAGGGCTGACAACGTATGTTTTGGCTTACGGGCAGGTAAATTGCATGAGGCAAGGTGTGGCTAATTGAGGGCGTGTAAGAGTATGGGAGTTACGTGTGGAGACGATGAGTTGAGCGAAGGAACGTGTGGCTTATGGTTCGTGAAGGGCAGGCTATGTGTTGAAGGTGTGATTAGCGATGTCAAAGGTCTGTCAACGTGAAGGGTTCACGGCTTAGGGCATGTGAACATAGGTACACCAATGACAGTAGGTCGAGCCAAGACAGGAATAGACGATGCAATCAAATAGATGAAAGACACGGCGAATATCATGGTAAAGGTAGCCTTTTAGGCTTTTCTTCCCCCCCCCCCCAAATGGAGAACCTTTTTAATCCAACACAATAGGCCCATGCGCCTTTCGTTACAATATGTACAAAGACAAAGATAACTATATCAAACTTAGTATGCCCGATTGAACATATCTTGCATTCAACCGAACACATATCAATCGGTGCGGCAAAGCCTCGTGGTAAAGGATTTTAACCCCTCCAATTAGGGGACCTTTCATCGCACTTACTAAGCCCATGCACTCGGTTGCATCATGCACACAAAGGATTAAAGACAATAATATCAAACTTAGTGTGCCCGATTGAACATATCTTGCATTCAACCGAACACACATCAATCGGTGCGGCAAAGCATCGTGGTAAAGGATTTTAACCCCTCCAATTAGGGGACCTTTCATCGCACTTACTAAGCCCATGCACTCGATTGCATCATGCACACAAAGGATTAAAGACAATAATATCAAACTTAGTGTGCCCGATTGAACATATCTTGCATTCAACCGAACACACATCAATCGGTGCGGCAAAGCATCGTGGTAAAGGATTTTAACCCCTCCAATTAGGGGACCTTTCATCGCACTTACTGAGCCCATGCACTCGATTGCATCATGCACACAAAGGATTAAAGACAATAATATCAAACTTAGTGTGCCCGATTGAACAAATCTTGCATTCAACCGAACACACATCAATCGGTACGGCAAAGCATCGTGGTAAAGGATTTTAACATCTCCAATTAGGGGACCTTTCATCGCACTTACTAAGCCCATGCTTGGGGGACGGCGATACGTAACACCCCAAAGTCATGGTTTTGCATTCCTGAATCCAGATAGGCGTATGGGGGGATGGCGATACGTAACGCCCTCATACGTCAAGTTTTTCAGATACATACCAGTTTTTAGATTCCAGATTTTCAGTACACAGCTTTTAGAAATCAGATTTTAGAAATAGTTTTCAGAAACTAGAGCTTCAAAAGCAGTTTTCAGAAAGATGAGTTTTATAAAGAGATTTTAGACGCAGTTTTCAAAAAAGAGTTTTCATATAAAGTTATTTCTGAAAATTTGGTTTTAGAATTGAAAGCTTTTATATCAGTTTTTCGTCCACTCACTTAGATCGTACGTCAATCTAACCCACCCATTTCCAGTTTTCTGTGGTTGCAGGTATTTTGGGAGGACGGATACTGATGCAGTCACTAGGGTTGGAGTCCACCAGTTCGAGTCAGTCAAGAGTATAGTAAAGTCATGCATTAGTTAATAGCTTGTATCAGTCGTTGTTATAAGTATAAGGGTTCTCAACAAAGTTGTAGGTTGTATTTGTTTTAAAAGTATAATAATGAGTAGTGAGTTATATTTTTATTTTGGTGATTTGGGTTTGGTCCATGCAGGAGATTGTAAATAGAATGAGATTAGCAGTTGTCATAAAGTCAGAGGCTACGGGGTTAGTACGGTCTATCCCATGCCGGTAACATCTCCTGGATTTTGGGATGTTACACAATATTTTTAGCTAGAAATGCATATTTAGTAGAAAGGTCATGGTTTTCCCTAAGGTTAAACATGCCTCTACCAGATGATTGTGGTTTTACAGAAGACTTATAAGTGCCAACTGAGTCCTAGTGTTGTGCATTCTCTGCTATGTGTTCAAGGTAATCTAGTGCATCTTCAAGACTTTTGTCCCTAAACTCACCATTACACATCATTTCCACTACTTATCTACTTTAGAGTGTTAAACCCTCATAGAAGTAGGAAACCAGTCTCCATGTTTCAAACCCGTGATGTGGATAAACATTTAACATCTCTATAAATCTCTCCAGACATTGGTAAAGTTTTCCCCCAATCTAGTGTGAGAGTTAAGATTCTCCTCTTAATGGAGTTTGTCCTATGATGGGAATTGTTTTTCAGAAATTACTCTTGCAAATCATCCCATATTCTGATGGATCCTGATCTAAATTTATGCAGCCAAAATTATCTTTATCATTTAAAGAAAAGGGAAAAAATTTGAGTCGAATTATATTCTTGTTGCAATTTTAGTCTGTGCAAGTATTACATATTTCTTCGAATTCCCTTAAGTGCTGATAAGAATTTTCTGATTCTAGACTGTGGAGTGTGGGTCAAAGTTGGATGACACCTGGTTTAAAATTGAAACGTGATGCATATGGGGGGAAGTAATGCAAGATGGTGATCATATCCTAGTGGGATTCATGAATTCTCTAAGTGTCCTAGGATGATTAAGATCGTCGTGCTGAGCTTCATATTCTACTTGATCAACTGGATTTTCACTCGGCCATGTGGGTTTTCATTTCGGTTATCTTCCATTTTGACCAACAATGAAGGTGATTGAGACTTTCTATTTAATCTACCGCTAGATGATCGACACCAATATCTTATGCAACCTAAATGCAGACTAATGTTAAAATTTAAATATACAAATGCAATACTTACGAAAAGAAAAAGTAATAAACAAGTTGAAAAAAAAAATTAAAATAAATGACAAAGAAAGAAAAAAATATAGTGATTAGATCATAAAAATGACCTCCGATAAATATAGTGATTAGATCCTAAAAATCCCCTCTGATTCTTGTCAATTTAGATCTCAATTGAATTTCTCGTTCAACTGTCTCAGTTTCTCGAATTAGGTTCTCACAAAAAATTATGGAAGAATCTATGAATGAGGATGGTTCAAGAAATTATTTAGAAAAATACAAGCTCCATTTTAATGGAGCTTTATATCTCCTGTAACCTTGAAGAATCAAGTACATGATTTGTCTATAGTGGGATGTCTGGGTTCAGGATTCATCTAGGATCAATCAGGACATCTTAGATCTACACAAATGCAAAGAATAAACAAAAAGTGAGATGTAAAAAATACAAAAAATAAAAGAAAAGAAAAAGAAAAGAAAAATTACAAGGATGTTAAATTATTATTCTATCTATTAAATTATATTCGCCAGCAATGACGTCAAAAATTTGACACTCACAAAGTGGTTCTTTACTCCCAAGTATAAGAGTGTCAAAGTAATAAAATAACCCGGTAAGTCTGGGGTTGATCCACGGAGAATAGATTTAGTAAAATAAAATAATAATTCGAGTGAAAGTAAAAAAGCTGAATTGTTTGAAATGATGGACAATTGTAAATTGGATTGTAACAATAAATTAAAATATTGTGGCTAAGGGATCCACTCTTGATATTTCAAATATAAAGAACTCTTAATTTTTATAATATATAAATTGTCATTATTACCCAGTTAATTTACTTCAGGAATTCATTATGCCAAAACATATAAAACCAACCATAAAGGCAATGGTAACAAAGTTTGTCAATAATTAGTCCATATTTAAATTAAATATTAGTCTTTAGATTACAATTCATAAATTATAATATAATTAAGATTAATCTATATTCTCATATTAAGTGCTTCACCCTTTACACCAGTAGGATGAAATTAGTTACTCATGATTTGAATAAAAACATGCATAATTTTATTACTGAAACAAAAAAAGAAATTACAACAAAACTTGAAAAATAAAACACACAAGAGTTGAAACTCCACAAATTCTCAGAGAGAAGTATGGAAATAAGACTGAAGAAAACAGACAATGTACACTTCTATTTATAGAGGTGTTCGACACCTCTCTTGCTTGCAATCTTTCTTTCTTTTTTTTTTAATTATAAAATTTTCTTTCAAAGGTTTCCATCCACCAAAAGGTGATGGCAAACTTTTTTTTTTTTAGTTTTTTGTTTTGTTTTGTTGTTTTTGTTTTTATCTTTAATAATTACATATAACACACTTTGGAGTTTTCATCAGTTTCTCTCTTGAAAACCTCAGAACTAGAAAATCTTGTAAAGAGCAAAGTTGTGGATACTTGAGTCTTCTTTCATCTGGAATTTTAATTTCCTCAATCCTATATAAGCGTAAAAAATTATGGCCAAAATATAAAAATTACGCAAAGTTGGAAGTTCCGAAATTATACATTGTTAAAACGCCCTTTTAAGTTTTTGGCCTTCAAAATCCAAATGTCAGGTCTATTTTTCTAGTTATAAATCCAAAGTATTATTTCACTTACATAAGAAATAAAAATCACAATAAAAATATATAAAATATAAATTTAATTATTATTTCACAAATGTGCTAAATTAAGGGGATTAATGAAACTATAAGTGTAAAATGATTAATTTCTCTTTATTAAATGTACACTTTTTAGTGTTCATAACTTGGGCCTCATTTTTCTGCTCTATTGTCTCCCTATTTCACTCAACTTCTGTTGTGCTGTCTGTGCTGCTGAAGCATTGCTAACATTGCACCCTTCCTGGAAAAGAACATTGTCCTTAAGGTTAAAGGTAGGATATGATGTCTGAAAAGAATCTAAATTTCTCAGGTGACATCCTCTATTGGTAAATGATCCCATTGAACCAAAACCTAGGGCATCTGTAGGGAGCCATGTCATTTCTATCTAGTGCTGAGGATCGATAAAGGATTCAAAATAAATCTATTATCCATGTCAAGTAACTGTTTAATATTAAGCACATGAACTGGGGTACTCGACCTGTAAGCCTTTAGTTGGGAGACATGAACACGAGATGGTCATTGGAAGTATGAATATGAAGCTTGTAAGCTACAGAACCCACGTGCTCAGTATAAGTGTAGGCACTGCATTTTTGCATATAAGTCCCGATGATGAGCCTCGTACGGAGGCACTACCTCTTACGCCGCGAAAGTCGCGGGAAACGGACATCGGAAGGGAAAAGTCAAGAATTGACATTTTGTTGGACTTTATTCGCTCGTTTAGTTTTGGGATTGCTCGTTCGACCTCCGTTTCAAAATCACCCTTGGCCCAAAACCCTATTCTTCCTTGCTCACTATCGGCCAACACATAAATTAAACGCTCTTTCACGCATCCATTGCCCCTCACCACACCTCGCGTCCATGCACCATGCAACAAGCCTTCACGCCATTCACTCCCCATA
Organism: Zanthoxylum bungeanum; assembly: GCA_019454045.1. Taxonomy (NCBI): domain Eukaryota; kingdom Viridiplantae; phylum Streptophyta; class Magnoliopsida; order Sapindales; family Rutaceae; genus Zanthoxylum; species Zanthoxylum bungeanum. Next base: position 48,020 of record SKCR01037387.1, on the reverse strand, counting down.
CAACCTTCAAGCCTCTTTTGCCCCATTTCACGTGAACCATCTCCCATGCAAAGCCATGCAACCAAACTCCACTCATTTACCCATCCACTAACTATTCAAACAACCAAATTAACCTTCCACCAAACATGCCTCATGTTCTTGACCTCCAAATTACCTTACCCCTCATTTTCAAAAAAATTTTCCAAGCCATTTAATAGCCTCCCATCACCATTTAATCAAGCAAACCCCACACCATTAAACCAGCCCCATTCATGCCAAACACCCCTGAAGAACCAGCCTCATTCACGCTCACTACAACCCTTCAAAACCAGCCCCATTCATGCCCCAAATTTCCAGTGAACCAGCCCTCAAACTCACGTCCACTGCCCTGAAGAACCAGCCCCATTCACGCTCACTACAACCCCTCAAAACCAATCCCTTGTCCATGCCAAAACATATTTAAAACAGCCCATCTATTCACGCCCAACAGCCCCTCACAAGCAGTCCCTCAATCCCACATTGATTAGGAAATAACTCACCTTTAATTGCCTTCAACTCCCACACACAAACACCTCACACGCCCCTCCCCTTTAGTCTCAAATCGATCAAGAAACACCCCTCAAAGCCTAGATTACTTCACGCCTAAAACAACAAAAGACCTAGCCCTCACGCAAGCCACACAGCCCTCGCGCAAACCACATAGCCCTTCACGCACCAAGACTCCTCCCGCACGCACAAAGCCACGCAACAAACAACTATCACACCAAGCATCCCACACTCCCAATATCCAACATCGATCAGCTCTCACTCACGTATGAACTCCCTTGACCAGCAACTTCACGCCTAATTACAGCCCTCAACATAGCCTTCAACACACCCAAACTGTCCTTGCACATCACGCCCGAACTGCACCCAAACAACCCTTGCACATCATGCCCAACACTGCCCCAAATTACCGTGAAACACTCCCCAAATTAGTCCAGCAAACTACCAAAAATACTACCCCAAACTGCCTTCAATATCACCAAAAATACTGTCCCTAAACTGGACAATTTTATCGCAAATTCTGCCCAGTTTTTACTGCAAAACCACACCAAAAACTGCCCCTCAAAACCCGCAAACTGCAAGCCAAAATAGCCCCGCATTACCGCAAAATAGTAAGCTTAAACCATGACCAGAAACCGCAGTGAAACGGAGTGAAAACAGCGACCCAAACAGCAAAACAGCAAAGGAAAATGTCGAACCAGTAGACCGGAGGAGTTGTGAAGCATCAACTCTTCCGACAACCGAATACCGCACTTTCGAGAGACGACAAAAGAGGTTAGACCTGAGGGCACCCCTTTTATTTATTATCCTTTATTTTTAGTTATTTTATTACTTTATTTCGCATGAGTATTGTGGATTAGTGTATGATCTGATTTCCAGATGAACGGAATATGTGTTCTCTCTTGCGGTATATCGGATGGAAACCCGGACATAAATTCCATAGCCGAATCCGAATGGACGGTATTGCGGTTTGCACTCGGGATACAATGCCACGTACCACTTGAGAGATTCACATATTTCGTTTCATCCAACCTTGTATTCAAGCATGATTAGGTCGTTAGAAGGCTATTTATTTAGTCTAGCATGTTATTTCTTTATGTATGACTTAGTTATTTTCTTTCGCAATAGGAGTTTGATTTACGTTATGTTTAGATCGTTATTTATTCAACATGCTTATTGTGTGATATCATATGTTTACCGTTATGAAGACTTACTTTTAAAGCATGCAAACTTAGATTTAGGCCTTAGAGGAATTTAGATTACTTTTGCATATATATGTTGAGTAGACTTGGTTAAAATTGCACAAATCCATTCATTACAAATGACATAAGTAAGGGACCATTCCGAACCCAACGGTTTGAGGTATTCCCTTGCGAGGGGTGAGTGCGGCCTTAAATCATTTCCCAGTTCACACTGGGTGGTGACTCATTTATTCTCCAGTTTAGTCCCTCGCGGGCTACTCCGTACTCCCGACTGGGCCGTGAGCCTGGAATAGCGTCGTCGATTTCTGTGTCCTACAATAAGGTAGTGCACTGATCGCAATTTTCATACGTTACACAAGCGCACGTATCGCTTAAGTAGTATAAAAAAATATTGATCCTACGAGCACTTATTATTAAATTTATTGATTCTAAAACTAACCACACTTTGCTAAAATGAACCCTATTTCATTTTATAGGTCATAGGGAGTTGTTATTGGCCATCTCTTCCAGTAGATCCCAAGCTTGGTTTTCATTCATTAGTACACCTCCAGCGGCTACATATACTGTTTTCTTAAGCATCTCGTTGAGCCCATTGTAGAAGGTTTGGACTTACAACCATTTAGCTATCTCATGATGTAGGCACTTGCGAAGCAATTCTTTGTACCTCTCTCATGTCTCATAGAGGGACTCGAAATCATAATACGAGAAAGACATGATGTCATTCTGCAACTTAGTTTTCCTGGCTGGGGAAAGTATTTGGCCAAAAATTTGGTGGCCAAGTTTTCCCACGTAGTGATTTACCACACTGGTAGTGAGTGGAGTAACGTTTTAGCTTTATCTTTTAAGGAGGATGGGAAAACTCGCATGCGAATTGCTTATTCTGGCACTCTCTTAAAGTTGAAGGTGTTGTAAACTTCCAGAAAGTTACGTATATGGTCATTGGGTTCCTCATTCAGGCCACCTCCAAACTACACTGATTACTGTACCATCTGGATGCAGGTCTTGATGTCGCAAGTGTTGGCTTGTAGAGGGAGTGGGACGATACGAGATATAAGTCCATTTATTACTGGTATTGTCCTGTCCTGAATGGGAGTTGGGTGTGCCACGTCAAGTGGTTTGGGTTGTTGGTTGTCCATGATGTTGTGACTACCCGTTCAACTACCTGAAAGGAAAAAAAGAAAAGAAAACAACGACAGATAAAAATGGAAAAGATGGTGCTTAGTTAAGTGTACATTTTGATACAGGTCTTGATATTGCAAGTGCTGGCTTATAGAGGGGGTGGGACGATACATGATATAAGTTCATCTATTGCTAGTATTATTTTGTCCCGAATGGGAATTGGGTGTGCCACATCAAGTAGTTCGGGTTTTTGGTTGTCCATGATGCGTTGTGGCTACCTGTTCAACTACCTGAAATGCAAAAAAGAAAATAACGACAGATAAAATTGAAAAAATAGTGCTTAGTTAAGTAAGTAGAGTGTTCGTCCTCATATTAATAAAGAAAAATAAAATAAGTCACCGACAACGATGTTAAAAACTTGATCGTGATTTTCACACGTTGCGTAAGAGCACGTATCGCTCAAGTATTATAAAAAGTATCCATCCGATGAGGATTTATTACTTATTAATAATAAAACTAACCCTACTTTGCTAAAATTAAACAATTGGAGAGAGATGAATTGGTCGAAACTAATTTGACTAATAAACAAAATAAACAGCAAGTAATTAAATTTGGAGAAACTTATGCTAGGAAAGACATCTAGGGTTGTAACTTCACCTAAGCATGTAAATAGTGGATTATTGCACTTTTCATTCAATTGGGTTATTGTAATGGATCATTAACATTGAACACTAATTTATCTACAAGCCTATTTCAATGGTCAGGTAGAAACGCCTAATTTAAGTCAATTACCTATTTTTCTATGATAATTAATTTAAGTCAAACTCATTAAGTTCAGGTCCTAATATTGTCTATGTAAGCCCTGCAGTTATATTCTTATCATGCACAAAAATCTATTCAACAAAATGAGATCACATGCTATTATTCTTAAGGCTAAACCCAAACTCTCCTTTAAAAGTTCCTGGGGGTTCACCCTACCTATTCTATTGATGGCTAGACAATAAAACGCATCAAACACATAAAATAATAAATAATCCAACAACAAACCCAAAAGAACTTTTAAAAATATGCAAGTTTAGATTAAATAATTGTGATTGGTGTTGGCGATATATTCTCAAGATGGATTTTGATGATGCAATACTAGAAGACTTCGACGCCTATTAGCAGACATTACAAAAAGATGTCGAATCACATTGGTGATGAAGAAGAAACACATGTGAAGACTCAAACGACAAACGAAGAATATCTTATGTAGTCTTAGCGTAGGGCTATCTTTGTAAGTGAGTTGTTAATTTACGTCTCTAAGCTCATAGGACATATGCAAATTCACTTAGATGCATTAGGCTCACATGTAAAATGTTTTTAAATCTTCAAATCATGCATTTTAGCACTGGGACAGACATACCAGTCCCCCACACCGGCATACCAGTGTCTCTGCTTTGTTCTGAGTAGATTTTCATGCTCTTTGGAACCAGGCTACTCTATATCGATCTCTCATACCGGTTAACTAGAGTTTTCACTACCACTGGAACCAGGACGGTCCATACTGATCCCCATACTGTGAGCACACCGGCATACCGACCTCCATATCGATCAGTAATCTCGTATTACGCTTAAATCTTCAACGATAATATAGTGTTTATGGTTTTGCAGACCAGCATATTGACCTCGGTGACCAGCATACCGCTTTCAAACAAAACAAGGGCTGTCATTCAACTTCTCTATAAATTGAGTCCTAAATTCGTTTTTGCTAACTTCTTGCATCTCATACAATTTCTACTAAGGAAAAAACAGAAATTTTACTAAATCTTCTTTATCATACACTCTCATGCAAAAGCTTTTTTATATCTACTAAGGTAAAAACAGAGAGTTTACTAAATCTTCTTTATCATACACTCTCATAGAAAAGCTCACTACATGAATCTTCATATCATTTAGAGAGCTTAGATTTCTTGGGTTAGAAACTCACAACCATAATATTCTTATCTTTTGTGAGTGCCCAAGTGTATTATAATTAAACTTCATATCTTAAACATTTGAGGTTGTGAAATCCATTTGTGAGTGGGTATACTCAAAATGGTGATTTGTAAAAGGTTTGTGAGTGAGCCTATTGACAAAACTCATTGTAAGGGTTTAAGAGTGAGCCATTGGAAAACTTTGTGCAAAGGTTTGGAGTGAACCTATGGGACAAAACTCTTGGTTGTGAGTGAGCCATGAAAAACTAAGTGTAAGTTGTGGATTCAATTTAGTGGAAATCTTTAAGCGTGGCTTGGAAGAGTGGACAAAGCCAAAGAGTTAGCCGAACCACTATAAATCACAGTGTCAATTTCTCTAACCCTATCTCTTTAATTTATAGCAAGTTTATTTTGTACTTGCATATTTATTAGAAACTTGCATTTAGGCGATATATTGTGAATGAGAAAATTGATCTAAGCTTAATTAGCAAAGCTACTAACTTGGTAGCGTAAAATCGACAAAAATTTTTATTTTCATAATATTAGGCCATTATCCAATTCACCCCCCCTCTTGGGTATATAGAGTTGTGCTTATTGTGTGCTTGTAGGTAATTTCATATGGGATCTATTACAACTCTAAAATAATGATTTAGTTACACATAATTGTCATTAAAAGCAAATTAATCATTATTACAAGTGAAGAATTCATGAAAATAAACTGAAAAAAAGGTAGAAAGAACTTGTATTGAGGTCGTCTTCTTCAATCTTCTGTTCTGGTTGAGAATATGGTTCTTGTCTTGCTCTTGTTGGACAATTATGACCCATAGCATCACTATTTGTACATAACATTGTGTTGTTGTGCAAATTAACTATGTGACAAAGGAAATTGCTATTTTATCATTTGTAACTAGATTACCGGGATATATAAATGATAATAGTCCATATGATTAGTTCCGGATTGATAAGATATGAGACAGTATCAATCCATGAAGGTTTAATCATTAAAACATCCTTAGTCGGAGTATTATCGAGATTGGACATCGATAATACGGAATAGACTAGTATTGCACTTGTGCGCGTTGTGGGAGCATAACGGCATAGTTCTCATATATTTAAGTATTTGATACTTATGCAAGTGTAAAAAGAGGTTGTGTTTACCGATGGTACGGAAACAGCTTCGCTCTGGATAGACCCCTCGGAATTCCATTGGTAGTATGACTATGTGTCTATGGAAGTCCGAATCAGGGTAGGTGTATTTGGACTTAACCTGAGACTTGCACCGCTAATACTTGCGACAATCAATATACTTTGGTTTTGGTCGTCCAGGGCTTTAAAAGGTTCTGTGTACGCCTCTTCTGGGTATATTGAGAATCGTAGTGTATTGGGTGTGATGTCAAGATGGAAGTATCACTCCAGTCATAGTGGAGATGATGATCAGTATTGGATATTGTTGGACAATTATAACTCATAGCATCACTATTTGTACATAACATGGTGTTGTTGTACAAATTAGCTATGTGACAAAGGAAATTGCTCTTTTATCATTTGTAATTAGATTACCGGGATATATAAATGATAACAGTCCATATGATTAGTTTCGGATTGATAAGATTTGAGACAGTATCAATCCATGAAGGTTTAATCATTAAAACATCCCTAGTCGGAGTATTATCGAGATTGGACATCGATAATGCGGAATAGACTAGTATTGCACTTGTGCACGTTGTGGGAGCAGTTGCATAGTTCTCATATATTTAAGTATTTGATACCTATGCAAGTGTAAAAGGAGGTTGTGTTTACCGATGGTACGGAAACAGCTTGGCTCTGGATAGACCCCTCGGAATTCCATTGGTAGTATGACTATGTGTCTATGGAAGTCCGAATCAGGGTAGGTGTATTTGGTCTTAACCTGAGACTTGCACCGCTAATACTTGCGATAATCAATATACTTTGGTTTTGGTCGTCCAGGGCTTTAACCAGTTCTGTGTACGCCTCTTCTGGGTATATTGAGAATCGTAGTGTATTGGGTGTGATGTCAAGACGGAAGTATCACTTCAGTCATAGTGAAGATGATGGTCACGTAGGATACGGAACTGGTGCTCTTATATGCTGCAGCAATCGGGATAATATGACTAGGTCATGCTTATCCGATTATAGAGACTAGTTACTAGAGATCTGATTAGTGCTTCGTACGGGGCAGACACAATTCCAGCCCCAGGCCTAGCACGTGACATCCGATACTGGATCGCAATACGCAATACTACGTATACTACGCCTGATATAGATTACATATTTCTTTGAGAATATTTTTGGAGAATTGGGTAGGCACGGTGCTTTGCTAGAAGCCAACCATGTCTTTTAAATCGGTAAAAACGTAGTACTAGGTACGTACATATTCGGATAGTCCGACGACCGAATTTACTGCCAACATATCCGGGGATCTCATGGGTCGCTTCCCGAAGATTCACCGATGACGTATGACTCGTACATAATTAATCTGGGATTAATTAGTAGAGAGAGAAAATTAATCTAGGATTAATTACGGAGATATTTTATCTAGGATAAAATACTATTTAAAGAGAGAGAACGATTAATTTAGAATTAATTCGTTAGCGAAGTGAATAGTAATTTTGCTAGGCATAATTATTTAATTAAATTTGATTTAATTACGTCGTAACGGAAAATTCGTTAATTCGGAATTAGCGAACCCGAGCCCGGGAGTGTTTGCGGGCCCACTCGCATTTTGAATCAAGTGGGACCCACAAGTCACATCACGCGTCACATCATTAGTCATTCTTGTGATATAAGTCACATCAACTTTGAGTGATGTGATGCTTGTCACTTTTTGTGATTGATGGGGGTGGTTGAAAGCTTTAATGCTTGTACTATTTTTTGAAAGTTGGATTTTGGTATTAGATTTTTGAAATCTAAATACACACACACAACCAACTCATCTTCTCTCTCTCCCTTCTCCTACCTCACGGCACTAGGTGCCATTTTCTCTAAAATCTCTCATTTTCTCTAAAATGAGTCGTTCTGAGCTACCATTTTCCTTCTAGGGATACGCATTAAACAGTGCAAAACTTATTTTGAATAAGGTTCCATAAAAAATCTGTTAGACAGACTTCATATTATATATTAACAGGAAAGAAACCGGGTTTTCTCATTCCTAAAGATTTGGGAATGTTGGGCATATGTTTGGATGATACCAAACTAGAACCCAAATCGGATAAGTGCCTAATTTGTAGGTTATCCTAGGGTAACCAAAGTATAGTACTTATACAACTCACAAGAGAACAATTTAATTGTTGATTTCCATGCGGTTTTCCTAAGAGGAATACATATATGCAGTGGTAAGTGGTAGGAAAGTAAACCTCGATGAAAATCGGAGTGATACTGTTCAAGGCACCGATTCCTTAATGGAACATAAACAGTTCATGAAGGATGAAACTGTACCATAATCTTCGAATACACAAGAACCACGTAAGTCGGATAGAGTCAGAAAACAACCTGAGAGGTATGGGTTTCTGATCTCACCTCATGAAGATGTCAATCTTATTGAGGAATATGAACTGACTACGTATGAGGAAGTGATACAAGGTATCGAATCCCTATTATGGCAAAGTGTCATGAAGTCCGAAATGGATTCCATGTATACCAACTAAGTTTGGACACTAGTTGATGTACCGAAAGGCATTATGCCTATTGGTACTGTATGAGTCTTCAAGGAAGACATACATGGATGGAAACATACTAACGTACAAAGCTAGGCTTGTAGCGAAAAGGTATCGTTATCAACATTGTGTCGATTACAACGAAACCTTTTACCTGTTGCCATGGTTAAATCCATTTGGAAAATGCTTGCTAATGCTGCATGTTTCATTTATGAAATATGGCAGCAGAACGACAAAATCACTTTCCTTAAAATGAAACCTTTTGGAGGATGTTTACAACATCCTGACGGTTTTGTCGTACCAAAACGAGCAAACAAGGTTTGCAAGTTAATTCGATCCATTTATGGATTGAAGCAAGCATTGCGTTCTTGGAATCAGCGTTTTGATGTAATCATAATGGCATATGATTTAATTCAAAATGAGAAAATGATTCTTGTGTATATAAGGAGGTTAGTGGGAGCGCACTAAAAGTGATCGTCCTATAAAATGATGATGTATCATTTCATGGAAATGACATTCCTGTAATACAATCGGTGAAAGCTTGGCTTTCATGAAAAATTCTCCGTAGAATTCTTGGGAGAGACAACCTTTATTCTAGGAATAAGGATCTACTGGGATAGATTCTAAAAGTTATTGGCACTCTCTGAGAACTCGTACATTGAAATAAATGTACTCGACCTGGTGTCTCATATGCTTTGAGCATATGGAGTCACAATCAGGCCAATCCAAGTGATAGTCATTGGATTGATGTTAAGAACATCCTTAAGTATCTTAGATGAACTAATGATGCTTTCTTAAGCTATGGAGAAGGAGAACTTGAAGTGATTAGGTTCACTGTTGCAAGTTTCCTAACCGACAAAAACGACTATAAGTCGTAATAAAGGTACTATATAGTTTGAATAATGGAACAGTGAGCTGGAAATCCTCCAAGCAAGATATTATTGCCGAATAAACAACAAAAGCGGAATATTGCTGCAGCTGAGGCAGCAATAGAAGCACTTAGGATCTTAATAATCCTAATCAGATTAGGTGTAGTTCTGTTAGCAGCTGAGCTAGGCTACAGCACAGGCTAAAGAATTAATGGTTTCATCAACGATCCGAGTATATACTTCAACTATTCATCTGATTCGTTCGGATTATACATCGTTGTGATATGATGATCGAATAAATCACATCAGATGATAACTTTGCAAATCCGCTGACGAAGGTATTTTTCTCAGCATAAGTTTAAGCGAACCGTACATAGTTCAAGTGTATGACACTTGAGTGATTGGCTATGCCAAGTGGGAGATTGTTGGACAATTATGACTCATAGCATCACTATTTGTACAGAACATGGTGTTGTTGTACAAATTAGCTATGTGACAAAGGAAATTGCTCTTTTATCATTTGTAATTAGATTACGGGATATATAAATGATAAAAGTCCATATGATTAGTTCCGGATTGATAAGATATGAGACAGTATCAATCCATGAAGGTTTAATCATTAAAACATCCCTAGTTGGAGTATTATCAAGATTGGACATCGATAATACGGAATAGACTAGTATTGCACTTGTGCGCGTTGTGGGAGCATAACGGCATAGTTCTCATATATTTAAGTATTTGATACTTATGCAAGTGTAAAAGGAGGTTGTGTTTACCGATGGTACGGAAACAGCTTGGCTCTGGATAGACCCCTCAGAATTCCATTGGTAGTATGACTATGTGTCTATGGAAGTCCGAATCAGGGTAGGTGTATTAGGTCTTAACCTGAGACTTGCACCGCTAATACTTGTGATAATCAATATACTTTGGTTTTGGTCGTCCAGGCTTTAACCAGTTCTGTGTACGCCTCTTCTGGGTATATTGAGAATCGTAGTGTATTGGGTGTGATGTCAAGACAGAAGTATCACTTCAGTCATAGTGAAGATGATGGTCACGTAGGATACGGAACTGGTGCTCTTATATGCTGCAGCAATCGGGATAATATGACTAGGTCATGCTTATCCGATTATAGAGACTAGTTACCAGAGATCCGATATGTGCTTCGTACGGGGCATACACAATTCCAGCCCCAGGCCTAGCACGTGACATCCGATACTGGATCGCAATACGCAATACTACGTATACTACGCCTGATATAGATTACATATTCCTTTAAGAATATTTCTGGAGAATTGGGTAGGCACTGTGCTTTGATAGAAGCCAACCATGTCTTGTAAATCGGTAAAAACGTAGTACTAGGTACGTACATGTTCGGATAGTCCGACGACCAGATTTACTGCCAACATATCCGGGGATCTCATGGGTCGCTTCCCGAAGATTCACCGATGATGTATGACTCGCACATAATTAATCTGGGATTAATTAGTAGAGAGAGAAAATTAATCTACGATTAATTACGGAGATATTTTATCTAGGATAAAATACTATTTAAAGAGAGAGAACGATTAATTTGGAATTAATCGATAAAATAATATATTCGATATATTATACGAAATTAGATTTCTACGCGGAATTAAAATTAGATTTTAAATCGGGCGAACGAGTTAATTTAGAATTAATTCGTTAGCGACGTGAATAGTAATTTTGCTAGGCATAATTATTTAATTAAATTTGATTTAATTACGTCGCAACGGAAAATTCGTTAATTCGGAATTAGCGAACCCGAGCTCGGGAGTGTTTGCGGGCCCACTCACATTTCGAATCAAGTGGGACCCATAAGTCACATCACGCATCACATCATTAGTCATTCTTGTGATGTAAGTCACATCAACTTTGAGTGATGTGATGCTTGTCACTTTTTGTGATTGATGGGGGTGTTTGAACGCTTTAATGCTTTACCATTTTTTGAAAGTTGGATTTTGGTATTAGATTTTTGAAATCTAAATACACACACACAACCAACTCATCTTCTCTCTCTCCCTTCTCATACCTCACGGCATTAGGTGCCATTTTCTCTAAAATCTCTCCTTGGCCGAGAGATGTAAGAAGCTTAAGGGAATTTTGTGGCAAAATTTCCAAGTGCTAGCACACCAAAGGAGTCTCACAAATGTGATAGGGAAACTCATTCATGAGCATGGAATCCTTCGTCAAAGCTTGGAGCTTGAAGACAACTCAAGGAGCACACAAAGAGGGGTTGACCGAATCCATGGAGCACCAAAAACAAGCCTTGGCCGAATGCTACAAGGAGAAATTTTTATGTTCATCGTCTTCAACATCCGCTCATTGTAAGTATGATTCCGCCATACTTCTTTATTGTATTCACATTATTTTCATTGCTTGAATGATCTTGGGACTATAGTAGAAACCAACAGCTCTGGATGCTGTTCTCTACCTTGTGGTCTTAAAAAGTATGATATTTAGGTTTTGGACAGACTGATTCTTATAAAAGGGCTGATGTAAGCTTTTCTTCTTAAGAAACAATAGTTCTTCATGCACCAGGAATCGGGTATGCGTTGCGACGCACATGGCCCGGCATCGTTACGCTGTATGCTTCACTCGGTCATCATGACGCGCAATAAAATTCATATTCTGTCTCAAAAATACACTAGGTTGCATCGCGATACGCATAGCTACGTCGATACGTGCATGCTGAGGTCTAGAATGTGGCCTGATTTCGCTCTGATTTTACAGAGTCGTCACTCGATACGTCCGCTTTAGTCGTAATTTCATCTTGACTGCAAAATATACCTAAAACACATCAAAACGTTTATAAGGCTCGAAATAACCCAAAAAATGCAAGATAGAAGGGCAGTAAATATAGATATATTAACTGTTGGTAAAAATTAAGGTCCCAAGCTCAAATCAAGACATGAAAACATGCGTGAATACACCAACGAAGATAGCGGAATACTTACATTGATCGGTTATGTCGATTTGAAGATGAATCATGCCCAAAACGCATTGCCTTTGTAAGCCCACTGCAGCAGTCCATGCTCACTGTCTTGGCAGTTTCGGGTCTCAAAACGAAGCTCCAAACTCCATCGGATGAGTCCCGCCTCATGGTTGAACCTCCCTACCACCTTCGCAAGACTTGTAAGTGTGCTAGCACTTGATTTCTCACCATGAGAAACCACTCTTGGCTTCCCTTTGTTCACGCCATTTCTGGTTCCAAACCAGTGAAGATTTTCTTCATTTGGGCGTGAGAGAAGAGAGCATTTGAGAGAGATGAAATGTTTTTGTGTTAATTAAAAATGATTTACCAAAAATCAATTTATATTTATGCCATAATATTTATTAAATAAATAATAAAATTATGACACAAAACATGCAATGGCTTAGAGTGTCAAACACTCAATTTCCATGCAATAACATTGAGTGCATTGTACACTATCTACATGCAAAGCATTAGAATGACATGTGTCATGTGGGCCCCACACGTTTCCAAATGAAAGTGGGCCCACGTGCACTCACGCGTTCGGGTTCGATATTTCCGAAATACCGAGCTTACGTCGTGACGTTAATTCAATCGAATTTAAATAAATAATTGCGCCTGGCGAAATTATTATTTACGTCGCTAACGAATTAATTCTAAATTAACTCGTTTGCCCGAATTAAAATCTAATTTTAATTCCGCGTCGAAATCTAATTTCATTTAATATATCGAATATATTAATTCATCGATTAATTCCAAATTAATCGTTCTCTCTCTTTAGACGACATTTTATCCCGGATAAAATATCTCCGTTACTAATCCTAGATTAATTTTCTCTCTCTTCTATTATAATCCCAGATTATTCAAGAGTGCAAGTTGTGCGTCATCGGTGGATTATCGGGAAGCGACCCATGAGATCCCCGGATAATCTGGCAATAAATACGGTCGTCGGAGTACCCGAATCACGTACGTACCAAGTACTACGTTCTACCGATTTACAAGACAAGGTCGACTCCTAGCAAAGCACCAAGTCTACCTAATTCTCCGGACATATCCATTAAAGAATATTAAGATCTGTATCAAGCGTAGTATACTAATGTATTGTGCATATCGGCCCAGTATCGGATAATCACGTGCTAGGGCTGGGGCTGGATAAGTGTCTGGCCCGTCCGAAACACATATCGGATGTCTGGTAACTAGTCTCTATAATCGGATATTCATGACCTGGTCATAATATCACGATTGGATGCGCATTTCTTAAGAGCACTAATACCGTATCCTGCGTGACATCATCTCCACTATGACTGGAGTGATACTTCCGTCTTGACATCACATCCAATACACTACGATTCTCAATATACCCGGCATTGGCGTACACAGAACTAGTTACAGTCCTAGACGACCTCAACTAAAGTATATCGATTGTCGTAAGCATTAGCGATGTAAGTCTCAGGTTAAGACTATACACACCTACCTTGATTTCGGCCTCCCATAGACACATATTCATAATACCAATGGGATTCCGAGGGGTCTATCCAGAGCGAAGCTGTTTCCCGTACCATCGGTGAAACACGACCTCCTATCGCACTTGCATAAGTATCCAACACTTATATATATGAGAACTATGCCGTTGTGCCCTCACAACGCACACAAGTGCAATACTAGCCTATTCCGCATTATCGATGTCCAGTCTCGATAATACTACGGCTAGGGATATTTAATGATTAATCCTTCGTGGACTGATACTGTCTCATATCATCTCAATCCAGGAACTAATCATAGGGACCTCTCTTCATTTATATATCTATGGTGATCTAATCACAAATGATGAGAGTGCAATTTCCTTTTTACATAGTTAATTTGCTACAACAACACAATGATCTGTGCAAATAGTGACGCTATGGGTCATATTATCCAACATTAACCGCTTCTCAGACCCAAAATACATCATGCCAAGCTTATTATATATCCTTTTGGCAAGTGATTGTTGGCGATATGGCTGAAGATTCACCCACACCCAATCCCCAACTGCAAACTGCTTATCCACTCTATTTGTTTGCCATATTTTGTATCCTGACTTGAGCCCCTCTGTAAATTGACTTTGAGCTATGCTAATACAGCATCATTTTCCAGTAGATCATAATCTAAGGCTTCAAGAGAAGAATTGCCTCTTGTATACATGAGAATATAGGGAGGTGGATGACTATAGATAATCTGGTAATGGTTTAAGCCAGCACTAACATGGTAAGAAATGTTGTACCAAATTTCTACCCATGGTAAAAAGGAAATCCATTTGTGAGGACATTCAGAAACAAACACCTTAGATACTGGTTTATACACCTGTTAACAACTTCAGTTTGCCCATTATTTTGGGGGTGATAGGCACTACTAGTGGCTAATGTGGTTTCTGAGGCTGCAAATAAGGCTTTCCAGAATTTACTCATGAAGATAGGGCTCTCTGAGAATCTATAGACTTGGGAAACCCATGATGTTTACAGACTATTTAAACAAAAAGTGAGGCTACTTGAGTGGCATTGAAATAAGTACGCGACACCCCTAAATGAATATATTTACTTAGTCTGTCAACCATAACAAAGATGGTTAGATCCTCTGGATAGCGGTAAATCCACAATGAAGTCCATAGAAATGTTTCACTGTTAGCATCTGTCTCCACTACAAATGTTTCACTGAAGTTAGGGAATGAGAGCATATGTGTAGTAGCCATGGCCTGTTTTAAAGAACAAATGCAACTTCTACTTGTGCATTCCAAGAGAAATAGTCTCCCTTTAACAAATCTGTGAGTACTGCAGCAATCATTGCATAATGTTGGAAATTAATTGTAGTAATAATTTCATTTGGAAATTATTAAGTTAATTATTCGGTGTTGTTAAATAACAACAATTAGTAATAATTTCATCTTGGAAATTATTAAGCTAATTATGTGGTGTTGTTAAATAACAACAATTAGTAATGATTTCATTACTAAGTAAACAACAAGAGTTGTTAATCAAATAATTAAGTAACAACAAGAGTTGTTAAGTAACAACAATTAGTAAAATGTTAAATGGGGAACAAATGGTACACCCATGATGGTAACATTTTTGGAAGGATTAGAGAATGTCATTATGCATCCTAATTATTTGATTAATAGTAATCAATGCATAGTGACTTGATTTCCTCCTATAAATAAGACCCTTTGCTTATTGAGTTAAGCAATCAATTAAGTTTGATTAAGAGTCTCTACAGGTTTAAGGTATGCAATTGTGTTGTGGTTAATATAGATTTATTTCAATTAGCATGTAAATAAATCTAGGACTAGTAATACATGTATGGTTAGATCCTAAGAGGACAAACATGTAATTATATTAGGGATTATGTTTCCTAACATTGGTATCAGTAGCTTAAATGCATGTATTCTAGTTGGATTATACAAAAATTGCATGAACAAGCATGAAAAATGTTGAAAATGTTTCTGGTTTTTGTTTTTTCAAAAATGATTTTCTTCCAACTTTGGGCCGTAATAACTCTATGTAGAAAATTGATAATCGCATGTTCAAATATGTTTTGAAAACTACGTCATGCGATCTTCAATTTGGTATATCATTTGCTTAATTTGGATTAAAATTGAGATAGATATGGACCCTAGAAGTTGGCTAGATGAATCTGTTTTTTCCCAGAAAAACACTCCCAGAATAACCGTACTACATGTCATCCGGTATTTAGGAAATAGGACGACAAGTCGTCCGAATAAGTGTACGACAAGTCGTACGCGAATAATGAGCTCAACCGACATGTCATCCGGTTAGAATATAGACGACAAGTCGTCTGCTTCTTTAACATAGAAACGACTTGTCATACGGCCACCGAACAAGCGGACGACATGTCGTCTGCGCGTGTGACTTTGGCCGAGATTGGCCGGTGCGTGAGGGCGCGTGAGGGCGAGTGGGAGCCCTTGGCCGGCGCGTGGAGGCGCGTGGAGGCACGTGTGACACTCCTGTGGCGCGTGGGTGGCGCGTGGATGGCGCGTGGACATCTGCCTTGGCCCGTGTTGGTCATGTCTGTATCGGTTTGCTTCGGTAATTCCGATCCGTCATGGTTAAATGTCTAATCCTTTTTGTATATTGTATTAATCGACCATGATAAATATGTTTTATCATATAAACTTTGTGTTTATGATAAATATCTTTGTGATGTTTATTTTAGTCAATGTAACTTTGTGTTTCATTGTATTGATTTTTTCTTGTATTTGTTACAGGAAAATCATGGCGATTATTCGAAGAATTGCAAAAAATGATTACGACACCCACAGACCAGGAGATGATATTAGACATGTTGATGAAAATTGATAAATATCGAATGAGTGAAAGCGATGATATGATTCCGCATATCATCACTTTCAATAACATGTTACAGTAGTCTATCTGGGCAGGTAATTGGATAGGACAGCCGAATAGATTCAGATTACTGAGAAACACTCTCCCCAAGATATGGCAAAAACAATTTACTCGTATTTGGATATTAGTAAAACGTGAGGAAAAACATGTTTCTTATAATAAAGCCATTGAGAGGTTAGCGGTTCAGTATCTAAGGCATAAGGCAAATAATAATATTTTTCCTTCGATGTCCCTGAAACGTGTAAGGATCCTAAATTTGCTATAGGTTTTCCATGGCTGTCCAAAATCAATTACGAGTTACCCAAAGAGTTTGAGGATTCATATCCAAAAACATACATGAGTTGGGACTCTACAACTAGGAAAATTATTATTGTAAAATATTAATTTCTTTCATGTTGTTTCTGTGTGTTATTTTACGGCATGTAAATATTGTATTTATATGTATGAATGTTTCATGTTGAATTTAATTTATGTAATTAAATCAATGATTGTCATGTACAATAATCGCATGATTAAGATGTTCTAAGAATTTAAGTAATTTTTTAGAAAATATTTTACATGATTGATTATGCTGATAATATTTTTACATTGGGTAATTGGATGATGATTGGACACATAGTGGCCTTTTGACTCCAACCCCATTGAAGAATTTTATTAAACATAATTCGTTTCATGATAAAATAAATAAAAGTATTAACAATTGTGCATGAATGTCTGTAGAAACTTTGTGTTTTTAATATGGCTTCCGCAACAAAGAACATTATTGCTGAACTCAACAAGGGTGAGAAACTGAATGGCGATAATTATGAAATTTGGAGCATGAAAATCCAATATGTGCTAGAAGAACAAGAGGTTCTTGAAACTTTGAAAATGAGCATGGATGAACCTGAACAGGGCACTACGGCCCAACACAGGCGAGACCGAGAGGCTTATGAGGCCTGGAAGAAAAAGAATTCAATTGCCCGCATTACGTTGCTGAGCAGTATGGATAATGACCTAATGAAAGAGTTCAGGAAATATGACATGGCTAAGGACATGTGGTCCACACTAGCTGAAAAGTTTGGTAGTACCTCAATAACCAAACTCAGGTCACTGACAATCAAGTTTGACACATACAAGAAACGTCATGAGTTCACTATGTCAAAACACTTGAGACAAATGTCAAACATGATTACTGAACTGGCAGATGCTGGACATGTTCTTACAGATGAACAGAAAGTCCAAGCGGTCATTCGTTCTCTTCCAAATAGCTGGGAGCATATGAAAATGCATTTGACCCACAATGAGAGCATCAAAACCTTTGATGATGCCAAACGTCACCTTGAATTAGAAAGCGACCGCCTTGCGGATGCTAAGTCAAATGCTGAAGTGTATATGACAGAAACTAGCAAACCAGGGGGTTTCAAAAAGAAAAGAAAATTTCATGGTGGTGGGTTCCATTTCGGAAAAGAACAAAATTCTTCTAAGCCAGAAAAGAAACAGAAAACCAATCAACATGGGAAAGGAAAATGTCCTACCAAAAAGAAAAACATGGCAAAGGTTAAATGTTTTAACTGTGGTAAGAAAGGTCATTTTGCTCGTGACTGCACTGAGCCTAAAAAGGTGAATACCTTTAGTGCATATTTAAATGAAATATGTGTTTCAAGTTCAATCTTTCTAACTGAATCTAATCCTTTGTGGACTGTAGACTCAGGAGCCACAGACCATGTAGCGAAGGATAGAGATGCCTTCGTGGAATTTCGGCGAATTTCACCTGGGGTGAAGTGGATATATGTTGGCAACAACTCACGGGTTGAAGTCAAAGGCATAGGAACATGCAAGTTAGTCATGCATGGTGGAAAACACTTTACTACTACATGATGTATTGTTTGCTCCACAAATTCGTCGAAATTTAGTATCTGTGTTGGTTTTGGTTAATTTAGGTTTCAATTTGAACTTCCATAAATTTGGTGTTGACTTGTACTTAGGTACAATACATTATGGTTCTGGTTATTTTCTTGATGGTTTTATTGTATTGAATGTTGAGTGTTTCAATCAAAATTCCAGTTTTTCGTTTGTTACTTCAACTGTCAATAATGATGGTGATGTAATTGTGTGGCATGCTAGACTTGGCCACATTGGCCAACAAAGAATGAACAGATTAGCCAAAGAAGGCTTTCTGGGAAATATTGAGAAGGTAGAATTGTCAACCTGTGAATATTGTTTGGCAGGAAAAACTGCGAGAAAACCATTTGAAAAAGGGACTAGAGCAGAATTTCCATTACAATTAATTCATTCAGATATCTGTGGTCCAATGAATGTCAGGGCAAGGCATGGAGCATTTTATTTCATCACATTTATAGATGATTTTACTCGCTTTGGTTATGTCTATTTGATTGCTCATAAATCCGAAGCATTAGAATGTTTCAAGAAATTTATGAATTTGACAGAAAATCAATTGGACAAGAAAATTAAAGCACTACGCACTGACCGTGGTCGTGAGTACTTATCTGATCAGTTCAGAGAATTATGTGATGAAAAAGGAATTAGTCGTCAGTTGACTACTCCTGCTACTCCTCAACAAAATGGTGTTGCGGAAAGAATAAATAGAACTCTTCTTGAGATGGTTAGGTCTATGATGGCACAAGCAAATTTGCCTATAACCAATTGGGGTGATGCATTATTAACTGCCACATATGTACTTAACCGAGTGCCATCTAAATCTGTGTACACCACACCATATGAGTTATGGACAGGTCGTAAACCAGATATTCACTTTCTAAAACCTTGGGGTTGTGCGGCTTATGTTCATGTGCGTTCTCACGAACATGGAAAGTTAGGCCCAAGAGGAAAAAAGAGTATCTTCATAAGATATTCTGAACAATCAAAAGGTTATGTTTGCATAGGTGAACATGAAAGTGGAGGCGTGACAGAATTTGAATCACGAGATATCACATTTTTAGAAAATGATTTTCCTAAGCAGGGAGAGATAGGTCAAGATTTATCTCTATATGAAACTCAAGATCACATGGATCACATGATTGGTGAACACTCGGGTTTACCTAATTCAAGTGGGAGTGATGAGAGAAATTTGAGAAAACATGATGAATCTGTTTCACATGAATCTCAAAATGATGAATTAGTTTCACACGAGTCTCATTTACGTGATCCGAGTGGGAGTGATGTACATAATCCTAGTGGGAGCAATGTGCACGATCCAAATGGGAATAATATCGAAAGTGAGGAATCAGTTCCACCACTAGAATCCCAATTGCGACGTAGTAATCGTATAGGCATTCCTCGACGTCGTTTCGATATCGAAGGAGAAACCTTTATGATTCTACCTCAAGATGATGAAGAACCTAGAAACATAAGAGAGGCTCTTCAGTGTCCTGCTAAGGAAAAATGGATGAAAGCAATGGAAGAAGAGATGGAGTCAATGAGGTCCAACCAAGTTTGGGAATTGGTTGATCTCCCAAAGGACGTAAAGCTGTTAAGAACAAATGGGTTCTTAAAATAAAGCGTAATGCCGATGGCAATATCGAAAGATATAAAGCACGACTTGTGGCAAAAGGGTATACGCAACAGGAAGGAATTGACTACGAAGAGACTTTTTCACCTGTTGTAAGGTTTACCTCAATTCGCTTGATTCTGGCTATAGTAGCAAGCATGGATCTAGAATTACATCAAATGGATGTAAAGACTGCTTTTCTCAATGGAGAACTTGATGAAGAAATCTACATGGAACAACCAGTAGGTTTCATAAAAGAAAATGAAAAGGAGAAAGTATGTAGACTTTTAAAGTCTATATATGGTCTCAAGCAATCGTCTAGACAATGGTATATACGATTCCACAATACAATCATTTCGAATGATTTCACAATGATAGATGAGGATCATTGTGTGTACACCAAGAGAGATAAAAATAAGTTCATTATCTTATCTTTGTACATGGATGATATACTTATAGCCGGAAATGATAAGGAGTTTGTAAAACACATTAAAGAATGGTTATCATCTAACTTCGAGATGAAAGATATGGGTGAAGCTGCATATATTCTTGGGGTTAAGATCTCAAGAAATCGTTCAAAGAATTTATTATCTCTTTCACATGAGTCATATATAAAGAAAATTCTTGAACGCTTCCAAATGCAGGCTTGCAAACCCATTGATACTCCTATCACGAAAACTGAAGCTTTAAGTCGTAGATTGTGTCCTGAAACTCCACAGGAAAAGGAACAAATGAAGAAAGTTCCTTATGCAAATGCAGTTGGAAGTTTAATGTACGCAATGTTGTGTACAAGACTTGATATCTGTTTCGCTGTTGGAATGGTAAGTACATACCAATCCAATCCAGGACTAGCACATTGGAAAGCAGTTAAAAGAATATTTAGGTATCTGAGAGGGACAGCTGATTACTCATTGTGTTATCAAGGAAATGATCTGCAATTGAGAGGCTATACTGATGCTGACTGGGGAGGAGATTTAGATGAAAGAAAATCCACCTCTGGTTTTGTTTTCTTGCTAAACAATGGTGCCATTTCATGGAGCAGTAAGAAACAATCTTGTATAGCCTTATCCACAATTGAGGCTGAATTTGTGGCCTTTTCATCAGCAGTACAAGAGGCTGTGTGGTTGAAAAGGTTCTTGGATCATTTGGGTATGTCAAATGAAGCTTCTGGTCCAGTATTAGTTAACTGTGATAGTGAAGCAGCGATAGCCTACACAAAAGACCCAAAATTCCATTGTAAAACGAAACATATAGATACCAAATATAACTTTGTGAAAGACATAGTTGCACGAGAAGAGGTAAACATGAAGTACATTTCTACGCAAGAAATGGTAGCAGATCCATTGACCAAACCTGTTCCTAGAGATGTCTTTGTTAGACATGTAAAAACTCAGGGATTGCGTAGATGTTAATGTGCTTACATATTATGATATGTATTTTTCCCAAATAATGTTTACTAATGTTAATACTCATTGATATTTGTGTTCAATGCTTACATGTTATTATGTTGATACATGTTTAAACAAATATACTATTTGTTAGTATGAGAAGTATGTCGGACAAGTGAATGATTGGCCCTCTCACACGGGCAATCGCCTCCATTACTTTGTGTTAATAGGAGATGAGACAAATTTTTAAGCTAATTATCTGAGTGATAATTTAGAGAGCTCAAGCTTGAAAATTAAGTAATGTCGTTATGGGGTCATTTTCTCTATGATATGACCTAAGGTGAATAAGTTCGTTTCACCTTACTTGTCTTAATGTCAGTTATGAGTTAGACATTGTGTTTGTCTGAACTATAATCTGTACGGTATTTTATGAGACATGCGCTCCATGGGAAAGGAGAGAATACCGTAGCACATGTTTTCATACCATGTGTACATTTGTGACTATTGAGGGTAATACAAGTAGAGATCTCAGTCTTGATATTGTGTGAGACCCTTGAGATTATTTCAATCTCACATTGTACCCTTTAGACTCTTGTCTGCTTCTTAAAACTTAGATTTGATGATCGCTATCTTGGAGTGTTGCTGAAAGATCATGAGAGATTCGATCTGAAAGAACATCTCTGGAAAAGCGAATTGAATCAAAGTTGAGAGATTCGAGAAATGAGAAAGATCATTATATGAGTAATATCACATTAGCTTGTATTCACTGGTCGACCAATTGTGTTATTCTATGTGATCAAACATGATTGTGAATACAAAATAAATATTACATTCGAAAAGAGATCGAGAGAGATTTAATGTGATAAATGATCGAGGATACTGCATACATAATCCACTATGGTTCTATCCATTTTTCGAGCGGCTATATATTCCTAACAGATGTATAGCAAGTGAGCTCTCGAAGTATGCTGGTCGCACGGCACAATTGCCAAGTATGAATTATTCTTGTAGAGATAATAAAAATTGTTGATCCCATCATGTGTGAGTGGGAGATGTTGGAAATTAATTGTAGTAATAATTTCATTTGGAAATTATTAAGTTAATTATTCGGTGTTGTTAAATAACAACAATTAGTAATAATTTCATCTTGGAAATTATTAAGCTAATTATGTGGTGTTGTTAAATAACAACAATTAGTAATGATTTCATTACTAAGTAAACAACAAGAGTTGTTAATCAAATAATTAAGTAACAACAAGAGTTGTTAAGTAACAACAATTAGTAAAATGTTAAATGGGGAACAAATGGTACACCCATGATGGTAACATTTTTGGAAGGATTAGAGAATGTCATTATGCATCCTAATTATTTGATTAATAGTAATCAATGCATAGTGACTTGATTTCCTCCTATAAATAAGACCCTTTGCTTATTGAGTTAAGCAATCAATTAAGTTTGATTAAGAGTCTCTACAAGTTTAAGGTATGCAATTGTGTTGTGGTTAATATAGATTTATTTCAATTAGCATGTAAATAAATCTAGGACTAGTAATACATGTATGGTTAGATCCTAAGAGGACAAACATGTAATTATATTAGGGATTATGTTTCCTAACACATAATTTTTCACAAATCTTCTATAGTACCCAGTCAGCTCATGGAATGCTCTTAGGTGTTTGACCGTAACTGGTACATGATAGTAAAGCATGTCATTGATCTTAGAGTAGTCTGGTTCTAGGCCTTATTCAGAAATCCAGTGGCCTAAGTATTGAATTCTTCTTTGGCCAAACATACACTTACTGGATCTGGCAGCAAAAGAATTAACTGACAGACATTCGAAAGTAGCTCTAAGATGATTCAAATGCAGTTCACAAAAAGGACTATAATCCAATATATCATTAAGAATATTATGACAAAATTTCTCAAAAATGGTTTGAAAATATGATTTATATTAGCTTTAAATGTAGATGGAGCATTACTCAAGTCAAAGCACATTATAAGAAACTCATAATGTCCCTCATGAGTCCTAAATGCAGTCTTTATTACATCTTCTGCAGATACTCTGATCTGGTGGAATCCAGCTCTCAAATCAAGCTAGGAAAATATGGTGGCTCCATGTAGTTCATCTATTAACTCATCTACTGTTGGGATATGAAATTTATCCTTGACAGTGACAACATTCAATACTCTGTAGTCCATACAAAACCTCTATGAGCCATCTTTCTTTTTAACCAACAATACTGGAGATGAGAGCGGACTGATATTGTATAATTCCTTTTTCCATTATTTCTTTAATCAATCTCTCAATTTCCTCTTTCTGAAAATGGGGATACCTATAAGGCCTCACATTTGCTGGTTGTGTATCTGGTATCAAGTGTATGTGATGGTCCAAAACCCTTGCTGGTGGTAACTCCTTGGGTTGAGAAAATACCTCTGCAAACTCTTCCAGTATAGGCTGTATTCTACCATTCACTTCTGTACCCCCAGACTCTCCCTTCATGAGCTACATGTGATAATAGGATGCTATGGATTGAGTTGTGGTAGAGACACAAAATCCTTGACCAATCTATTATCTCATTGTAATGTCACTGCTTTTCCTTTATAAGTAAATTTCATCATCAATCTCTTGTAATCCATGATAACCGGGCCAAGAACTTCCAACCATTGTACCCTTAACACCAATTCCGACCCCTGAATGGGTAAAACAAAGAAGTCCACTGAGAACTGTTGCTTTTGAAGCATTATTGGTACTCCAGGACAGATACTTTCACATTTCAGTGTCTCACCATTCCCAATCATAACCTCAAAAGGGCTTGAAGACACAACATCCAACCCAAGATAAGACAACACCCTCTGCTGTATGAAGTTGTGAGTGCTCCTACTATCTATTAGAATTTGGACATTCTTTCCATTGATTGTACCTATCAACTTCAAAGTTTTTGGGAAAGGATATTCAGAGAAGGCATGAAAGCTTATTTTTGGCTTCTGTGATTCTCCATTACCCTCATTCCATGGTTGTGAACCCTCATCTCTTCCTTCTTCCTCATTTTTCTACTCTTAATTTCCAGAAATAATCATAAGCAACATTTTAGCCTTACGAATTTTTCATCATAGTTATAGCACAACCATTTTCCCTTCTGTTTTGCATCTCAGTAAGAGTCAATATTTTAACCGGCCATCCACTGCTTGGCTAGTTTTATTTTCTGAAGCATTAGCTATACTAATAGTATTGACTAAGGTATTTGGGAATGTACTCTTCTGGATCCTAAATGAGACTTGACACACTTACAAAGTGGTTCCTTACTCTCAAGTATAAGAGTGTCAAAGTAATAAAATAACCCGATAAGTTCGGAATCGATCCACATGGAATAGATTTAATAAGATAAAAAAAAATTCAAGTAAAAATAAAAAGAGTGAATTGTTCGAAATGATTGAAAATTTTAAATTAAACTGCAACAATAAAATAAAATGTTGAGGTTATGAGATCCACTTTTAATATTTCAAATTTAGAAATCTTACTTTTTATAATATATAAATTTTCATTATTACCCAATTAATTTATTTCAGGAATTAAGTATGCCAAAACAAATAAAACCAGCCATAAAGGCCGTGATAATATTTGTCTATAACAAGTTCAGTTAGGTATTCAATTATGCTAAATAAATAAAACCAGCCATAAAGGCGGTAACAAAGTTTCTCAATAATTAATCCGGATTTAAATTAAATATTAATCATTGGATTACGATTTATATATTATAATATAAATAAGATTAATCTATATTTTTATATTAAAAGCTTCACTCTTTACCCCAGCAATATAAAATTAGTTATTCATGATTTGAATTAAAAAAAACCATTAATTTTATTACTGAAAAAAATTACAAGAAAGCTAGAAAAAAAAATAAAACACACATGACACTATCTCCCAAATTCTACTAGAGAAATTCAGAAGAAAGTATGAAGTTTTAAGAGCTTAGCATCCTCTAATTTATAGAGGACCCTAACCTCTTCAACAATTAAAAATTATAATTGTTGAAGGCAATTGCAATTTGCAATTGAAAAAAGCTACATGTGAGGGTCTATCCACCATTTTTATTTTATTTTTATTTTTTATAATTACATATAACACATTTTGGATTTTTCGTCAATTTCGGTCTTGACAACCTCAAAACTCTTGTCAACAGCAACGTTGTAGATATTTTAGTCTTCTTTCATCTGGAACTGGAATCGCTTCAATCCGATATCGGAGTAAAAGGTTATGGCCAAAATACGAAAATTGCACAAAGTTAGAATTTCCAAAATTGTACATTGTTCAGAACGTCCTTTTAAGTTTTTGACCTCCAAAATCCAAATGTCACGTCCATATTTCTAGTTATGCATCCAAAGTATTATTTCACCTACATAATAAATAAAAAAAAACATAATAAATATAAGAAAAATAAATTTAATTATTATTTTACAAATGTGGTAAATTAAGGGGATTAATGAAATTACAAGTGTAAAATAATTAATTTTTCTTTTAATAAATGTGCACTTTTTAGTGTTCACCAAGACTCTCAATTTCCTTAATTTCTCTTCTTGCAATAGAGCCAAATCCATGACTTCCATGATATTTACTGGTTTCAAAGCAATTACTTCTCTTCTTATATCAATTTTCAACCTATATATGAAACAATTTAATAGTGAACTAGCAGATAGGCCATTAACCTTGTTAGAAAATACCTCAAATTCTTTCATATAAGCCTTGACAGTTGTGGTTTGGGACAGTTTGAATAATACTCCCTCATGATTTTCAAACACGGAGTCTCTGAATCTTGACGTCACAGCCTCCACGAATGCTCTCAATTGACCATTCTTCCTCATCCAAGCATACCAAGATAGAGATTCCCCTACCCAATGATAGGCAATCATTGATATCATTTGCTCATCTGGCATAGGATATGTGTCAAATAAGTGTTCCATCTTTAACATCCAGACAGTGACATCTTGTCGGTCAAATTATGGCACCTCCAAACGAAAGTTTTTATACCTCAGTGATCCTGAGATAGTGTTTGTATCATTAACGGTGGAAGCTTGATTGTTTTGGACCAACTCTCCTCCAAAATCCAATCGTGTGGAGAGTGTTAGTTCCATATTTGTTGACAAAGTCTGTAATAAAATAAGTTCAATTGAGTTGTAATGAGTCTTGAAGATCTCAGAGCAATTGGACAAGTATTTAGACAACATCAGATGGTCATTCAGTTGATGTTCACTCTTTTGGATAATCCAGAATATTTAAAGCTTCAATTGACATGAGCTTAGTTTCATTGGAAAGTAGACTCGAAGACGATCGTGTACATATAAAGAACGCAAGATTTCTTTAAGGGACGAGAAAGTTACAAGTATTTTAAGTTGTACATAAAAATCAATCCTCGACTTGTATTCAAGTTGCGTTTATCCGAGTGTTTGAACGTGCAGAGGCAGAAATTTTACGTTTGAGGTGTGTTCGAACGTCCGTGAGTAAGTGGGTTATTTTTTACGCGCTTTGAGCCAATTTTACACAATGAAAAACCTTACTTTTGCCCTACATATATAAATAAACTTAGATCCACTTTCACATGTGTTGAAAACACATTATTCAAAGCCTAAAATCTTCGTTACTTTCAACCTTCTTAATTTTAACCTTGAAGACTCTTTTGATTACCTTGTCTTCTTTCTTTTGGTGAGATTGAATTTTGAGTGACAATCAACACATAAACACAACCTTAACCTAATATCTTAAGTCTTCAGATTTCTCAAGGAGGAAGATTGGTAGTCGGAGTTCCGGCGTTGCGAGTTCGCAGGGTTGATCCGTTTGGAGACTTCAGAGGTTCTGAAGAATGTCGTTTGGTGCGGGCTTGAGGAGTTCTTCGGGGTTATTACTGTTGGGTTTCTAGATTAGTCCCAAGATCAATTCAAGCATAGAAACATGTGTGAATACTAATAAGAAGTATGGCGGAATCATACTTACATTGATCGGTTATGCGATGCGTCGAACACAAATCTTTTGCTCCTCCTAGGAAGCTCTCGGCAATGGGCTTCTATGTGTTCCTTTGATTTTCAGTCATCCCTCCATTGATGCTCCAAGCTCCAAGCTTTGCAAATGGTGATTCCATGCCCATGGGTGGGTTTCCCTATCACCTTTGGATGACTCCTAATATGTGCTAGGACCTTGGAATTTTGCCACAAAATTCCCTTATTTGTTCCTTGTTGCTCTCGGCATTTGGCAAGAAAAATGAGAGAGAAGTGGCCCTTGGCCGAATAGAAGAGAGGAGAAGAGAGAGTGAGAGTTGTGTTGGTTTTTGTATTTGGTTTTTCCAAAAACTAATACCAAAAAATATTCTTTTCCAAAATTTTTAAATGTCTTTCTAAAAGTCAAATAAAATTTTGGAGCCAAAAAGCAATTAATGCCTTCCAACCACCACCATCAATCACTCATGAATAGTGACTGACATTACATCACTCAAAGTGACAAGACATACATCACTTGAATGACTAATGATTTGACGCTTGATGTGACTTGTGGGCCGTACTTGAATTCGAAATGTGAGTGGACCCGCAAACACTCCCGGGCTCGGGTTCGCTAATTCCAAATTAACGAATTTTTCGTTACGACGTAATTAAATCAAATTTAATTAAATAATTATGCCTAGCAAAACTATTCACGTCGCTAACAAATTAATTCTAAATTAACTCGTTCGCCCGAATTAAAATCTAATTTTAATTCCGCGTCGAAATCTAATTTCGTATAATATATCGAATATATTATTTTATCTATTAATTCCAAATTAATCGTTCTCTCTCTTTAAACAATATTTTATCCCAGATAAAATATCTCCGTAATTAATCCCAGATTAATTTTCTCTCTCTTATAATTAATCCCAAATTAATAAAGTGCGAGTCATACTTCATCGGTGAATCTTCGGGAAGCGACCCATGAGATCCCCGGATATGTTGGCAGTAAATTCGGTCGTCGGACTATCCGAACACGTACGTACCTAGTATTACGTTTTTACCGATTTACAAGACATGGTTGGCTTCTAACAAAGCATCGTGCCTACCCAATTTTCCAGAAATATTCTTATAGGAATATGTGATCTATATCAGGCGTAGTATACGTAGTATTGCGTATTGCGATCCAGTATCAGATGTCACGTGCAAGGCCTGGGGCTGGAATTGTGTCTGCCCCGTACGAAGCACATATCGGATCTCTGGTAACTAGTCTCTATAATCGGATAAACATGACCTAGTCATAATATCCCGATAGCTGCAGCATAAAAGAGCACCAGTTCCATATCCTACGTGATCATCATCTCCACTATGACTGGAGTGATACTTCCATCTTGACATCACACCCAATACACTACGATTCTCAATATACCCAGAAGAGGCGTACACAGAACCTGTTAAAGCCCTGGACGACCAAAACCAAAGTATATTGATTGTCGCAAGTATTAGCGGTGCAAGTCTCAGGTTAAGACCAAATACACCTACCCTGATTCGGACTTCCATAGACACATAGTCATACTACCAATGGAATTCCGAGGGGTCTATCCAGAGTGAAGCTGTTTCCATACCATCGGTAAATACAACCTCCTATTACACTTGCATGAGTATCATATACCCAAATATATGAGAACTATGTCGTTATGCTCCCACAACGCGCACAAGTGTAATACTAGTCTTTTACACATTATCGATGTCCAATCTCGATAATACTCAGACTAGGGATATTTAATGATTAAACCTTCGTGGATTGATACTGTCTCATTTCATCTCAATCTGGAACTAATCATTAGGACCTTCTATCATTTATATATCTTGGTAATCTGTTACAAATGATAAAAGGGCAATTTCCTTTGTCACATAGTTAATTTGTACAACAACACCATGATCTGTACAAATAGTGATGTTATGGGTCATAATTGTCCAACAATCTCCCATTTGGCCTATAGCCAATCACTCAAGTGTCCTACACCCGAACTATGTACGGTTCGCTCAAATTTCTGCTGAGAACAGGCTTTCGTCAGCGGATTTGCAGTGTTATCATCTGATGCGATTTATTCGATCATCACATCGCCATGATGTATGATCCGAACGAATCAGATGAATATTTGAAGTACATATCTAGATCGTTGATGAGACCATTAATTCTTTAGCCTGTATTGTAGCCTAGCTCAGTTGCTAACAGAACTATTCCTAATCTAATTAGGATTATTATCGACCCAAATGGCTTCTATTACTGCCTCAGCTACAGCAATATTCCGCTTTTGTTGTTTATTCGGTAACAGTATCTTGCTTGGAAGATTTCCAGCTCACTGTTCCATTATTCAAACTTTATAGTACCGTTGTTACGACTTATAGTCGTTTTTGTCGATTAGGAAACTTGCAGCAGTGAACCCAGTCACTTCAAGTTCTCCTTCTCCATAGTGTAAGAAAGCATCCTTAGTTCCTCTAAGATACTTAAGGATGTTCCTAACATCAATCCAGTGACCATCACATGGATTGGCCCGATTGTGAATCCATATGCTCAAAGCGTATGAGACACCAGGTCGCGTACATTTTTCAATGTACGAGTTCTCGGAGAGTGTCAACAACTTTTAGATCTATCCTAGTAGATCCTTATTCATAGAAAAAAGGTTGTTTCTCCCAAGAATTCTACGGAGAATTTTCATGAAAGCCAAGCTTTCACCGATTGCATTATGTGAATATCATTTCCAATAAATGACATATCATCATTTTAGGACAATCACTATCAGTGTGCTCCCACTAACCTCCTTATATACACAATAATCATTTTCGCTTTGAATTAAATCATATACCATTATGATTACATCAAAACGATAATTCCAAGAACGCAATGCTTGCTTCAATCCATAAATGGATCGAATTAACTTGCAAACCTTGTTTGCATGTTTTAGTATGAAAAAACCGTCAGGATGTTGTAAACATCCTCCAAAAGGTTTCCATTTAAGGAAAGTGATTTTGACGCTCAGTTGCCATATTTTATGAATGAAACATGCAGCATTAGCAAGCATTGTCCGAATGGATTTAACCATGCCAACAAGTAAAAGGTTTCGTCGTAATCGACACAATGTTGATAACGATACCTTTTCGCTACAAGCCCAGGTTAGTACGTTGGTATGTTGCCTTCCTTGAAGACTTATATAGTACCAATAGGCACAATGCCTTCCGGTACAACAACCAGTTCCAAACTTGGTTGATATACATGGAATCCATTTAGGACTTCATGGCACTTTGCCATAATAGGGAGTCGATACCTTGTATCACTTCCTCATACGTAGTCAGTTCGTATTCCTCAATAAGATTGACATCCTTATGAGGTGAGATCAGAAACCCATACCTCCCAGGTTGTTTTCTAACTCTCTCCGACTTACGCGGTTCTTGTGTATTCGAAGATTATTGGTATAGTTTCATCCTTGATGAACTATTTGTGTTCCATTAAGGAATCGGTGCCTGGAACAGTATTACTCTGATTTTCATCGAGTTTTACTTTCCTCTCACTTACCACTGCATATAGGTATTCCTCTTAGGAAAACCGCATGGTGAGCAACAATTACATTGTTCTCTTATGAGTTGTATAAGTACTATACTTTGGTTTCCCTGGGATAACCTACAATGAGGTACTTATCCGATTTGGGTTCTAGTTTGGTATCATCCAAACTTATGCCCAGCATACCCAAATCTACAGGAATGAGAAAACCCGGTTTCTTTCCTGTTCATATCTAATATGAAGTCTGTCTAACAGATTTTTATGGAACCTTATTCAAAATAATTTTTGCTCTGTTTAATGCGTATCCTATGAAGGAAATGATAGCTCAGAGCGACTCATGATTAACCTTATCATGTCCAACAAAATTTGGTTTCTCTGTTCGGACACACCGTTAAATTGACGTGTTCCGGGAGGAGTCCTCATTGAAAGAATACTATACTCTTTCAAGTATTTGAGAAACTTATTGCTTAAGTATTTTCCACCATGGTCGAACTGTGACGGTTTTAATACTTTAGCCGATCTGTTTGTCTACTTCGTGTCGAAATTCTTTGAATTAATCAAAAGTTTCTGATCCGTGTTTCACAAGAAACACATAACCAAAACGTGATGCAACATCCGTAAAGGTTACGAAGTGTTCATATCCACTTCTAGCCTAGCTAGATATGGGCCCACTTACGTCACTATGAACGAGGGCTAACAATTCGGTGGCACTTACACTTTTACCAAGTAAAAGGTGTTTTAGGCATTTTGCCCAATAAACTAGATTCGTAGACATCATTTGAATAGAATCAAATTCGTCCTAGTACCCACTCTTCGAAAGTATGGATATACGAGTCTTGTTAGTGTGTCCCAGACAATAATGCCACAAATAAGTCTCATCTGATTAATTCAGTTTGAGTTATTTGTTTGTCATGTTATACGTTTGAGATTCATTTATATTCAAAATATAAATACTGTTATTCACATGTAATGTGCTTATCTCAATATCATCTTTATAAAATAAAACACTTAGTGTTCTAGAATATAAAGGTATACCCACAACGGGTTAAACTTAGATATAGAGATAATGTTTCTAGTCAAACTAGGTACATTATAACAGTTTCCTAATTTAAGTACATGCCCAAAGGGTAGTTCCTAAACTTAGGTTTCTACGGTTAAAACAGTGACTTACGTCCCGTTTTCGACTCGCAGGTAGATCTCATCTGAAGTCAATATCCTGCTTATTAGCAGATCTCGTACATCAGTGCATATCTTCATACCACATCCAGAATCAAAATCCAATTTTAAAACCAGTAGTGGATATGTTTATAACAAACATACTTGAAGCCGGAGTCTTGCCCTTCCTTCACTTTCTTCATGTCTGCCTTGTCCATACGACAGTCACGCTTCTAGTGACTCTGTTTGCCACAGTTTAGCAGACAACTTGGGATATGTCCTATGTCTTCCTAGAAGACTATGATGATTTTGCCTTTGCCCCTTTTAGAAGCTCTAGCTCTACCTCCTTGAGCATAGCCATCAACTCTCCAAGAGTTTACTTTTGGATCATCATGAACCTGCCCCAGCTTTCGGGTAGAGACTATAAGATTAAATCTTTAGTAGTCTCGGCCACGTAGGTAATGCCTAGCTAACCTAGCTGGTCGATGTCAGCAATCATCTCCGACACCTAGTGCTCGACAGATGTACCCTCTGACATACGCGAGCGAAAGAACTTCTTTTGCAATTCGTACTTCTAAGATCTAAGAATAAATCAATGAAGATCTTTAATTTCACCATCATAGTACAAGGATCTAAT
This sequence comes from Zanthoxylum bungeanum, assembly GCA_019454045.1. NCBI lineage: Eukaryota > Viridiplantae > Streptophyta > Magnoliopsida > Sapindales > Rutaceae > Zanthoxylum > Zanthoxylum bungeanum. The sequence continues at coordinate 15,089 of SKCR01037387.1, read as the reverse complement.
CCTTAATTTTGACGACAGAATTAAAGAGTCATTGTGGTAAGCATAACAGATTGAGCACTAAAGTTATCATCACCATGAGTCTTCCAAAGCTCATGCTCTATTATTCGTGCAATTCCAGGCTTAGGCCCAAGAGGTTGCTCTATCAAATATAGTAACTTCTCAGTTCCTAGGACTATCCTGAGGTTTCATTCCCAATCTGAAAATTAGAGCCGTTTAAATACAATTTCTCCCAGGATTATGTTTTAAACGCTAATCTTTCAGTTATCTTGATTCCAATAGTCTAACTATCCAATCAATGATTTCGAGTACAATTGAATATAATGATTATTATAGTCTAACTATATAATCAACTATAATTTAATTGGTTAAATTCAAATATATTGATTACTATAATCCAATTATATAATCAACTATAAATGAAGTAGTTTGAATACAGTCCAACTGTTTAATTAAAATAACAATTAAATATTAGTCCAACTAATATATTTATTAATTAATGATGAAAAATTGAAATGAGCGCGTAGTGGAAAGTATCTAAACGAAATTGCAAATTTAATACTTGCCTCCCACTATTTTTCGGCGAGCCTCTAACCCTCTGTTGAGTACTCGAGAAACCTAGTTTCCTAGTGGGCTAGGATCCCGTTAAATAACACACAACCTTGACTTTGGCCAACAAGCTGTATGATATTTAACTAGGTAGATCTCTAAGATCAATTGGATCTCATCCAATTCCTAGATCCAGGAGGTGGACATCCAAGTCCGAAACATATATGCCAATATATCCAATATATTCCCTAACCTTTTTCCTCTGAATCAACTAAGCTTTGGCTTTGGCACAACAAGCTTAATGATTCCAGTTAAGCGTGATCCATTGACCTTGGAAAGCTTCGTAATCGATGTCGATGGACAAGAAGTGATCTTGACTTTGGCCAACAAATCACAACTTGGATAAGACATGCGATATGGAACAAAGCCTTCATGATTCAAACACATCCGCGATGGACAAAGGTCTTGACTTTGGCCAACAAACCAGTGCCAATCTTGGATCTTGAGAGAGAATCATTCAATGGAAGGAAAGCGCTTAATATTTGTTGAAGGTTTTTCGCGTAATTGGCAACCAATTAATTATCTTTGATTAGGTCTCATCATACACCCTTAAGCATGCATTCTAAAAGCATAATAAGGCGCGGTAAATAAATTAATAATTATATGCGGATGGATATATAATACAATTTGTTCCTAGAACAAATCTCTCATTTTCCTCTTTCTCGCTAGCACAAATCTTAGTTCTACCCAATTACATAACACTTCTAAAGAAACCTCATTTACATTGAGGGGAATAGGTGAGAAGAGAAATACAAAGTATCAAGAGGTAATAGGCTGGACACGCAGGTCCAATTTAATAAATTCTAAATTTATTACAATAATTTCCAAAATTGCCCTCACACATCTAATATCCATCTGATATACATTATTCATACATCACATCAATGTATTCACACAAAGCATGTTATCAATCAATCTAATCCAATTGACTAATCTTTAATTAATGACCATCTAATGTTCAAACAACGATTTGATTTGCGCGAGTCCAACTCGTTTAAGAATAAATATTCAAAGTACGAATTCTTGAATTATATCAAACTACAATATTAAATCCAATTTAATTTGCATTCAATACTAATTCTTTATTTAATTCCAAATTAAATAATTACACTTTATTAATGAGCCTTTGCGACTTAGATTCTAAATCTAATCTTAACGGGTCTCAAAGCCCAATTAACATCTAATGTCAATTTAATTAAAGTCCAATGAGCTTTCAATTAATTCATAAGGCATGGACTTTGGCAACCAAAGCCCAATAAGGAATCACCATTTGCCAAAAAATTAATTTAGGCCCAATTAAATTATAAAAGGCCCAATTATCATATTTGGATTTTATGGATATGGTTTTAGACCCAATTGGATCCAACCAATTATCATAAACCAAACTTGGCCCAACCAAGTCCATTAAGCCCAAATACAACATTAATAGCCCAATTCCAAATTAAGCCTAATTAATTAAATTCCAACATTCCAAATATCACAATTTAATTAACTAAAGTGTATTAGCCATAATTAATTAGTTGAATTAATATTTCCAAAACACCAATTACACTAATTAATCATGCTTTAAATAATCAATTTATGTCTAACACAAATTGAAGTAAAATCAATCCTAACATGCTTCCTAAGCTCTCGGCAATAAGGGACTTTTATATCAATTTTGATTTCAATCCAATTAAATCACAAACTAATATATCCCATGCATTTTAAACATATCCAATTGTCTAAAATTCAAAAATCACCAAGTGCTAGGGTTCTAGTTACATTCGGCCAAGCCTCAAAATTTGGGGGAAAATAATCCAATTAATTTTTCTTCAAATTGATCATGCACAACTCAAAGTTAACATATTATAAGCATGCTCAAACAAACAATTTGAATAAACATGCTCAAATCAAAAATACCCAAATTAAAGTTAAGAACCCTAAATTCAATTTCATGCTCAATTATGGCTCTGATACCATTGTTGGGTTTTCTAGGTCAAACCAAGATCAATTAAGCAAGAAATCATGTGAATACAACAAAGTAAGAATGCGGAAAATACTCACTTTGATCGGATTTTGGATGCGTTGAACACAAAAAATTTGCTACTTGAAGTTTCGGCCAAGCTCCTTTGAAGTGTTGAATCCAAGCTCCAAGCTTTGATTTGAGATTCGAAGCTCAAAGGTTGGTTTCCCTAACACCTTAGATGATTCCTTGAATGTGCTAGCAACTAGAAAAATTTGCAACAGAATCTTCTTCTTCTTCCTCCTTGTTTCGGCCAAAGAAGAAAATTGGAGAGAGTAATTTTGGTTCAAAACCGTGAGAGAGAGAGAGTGCAAGACTTGTGTTTTTGTTTCTAAAACCAAATTACAAAATCTTTCACAACATTTTTTGGTATATCCTTTTTCCAAAAACGAATAAAGCAAATTGGAGGGGAAAAGGCAATTAAGACTTCCTACCACTCCCATCATTAATAGTGATTGGATGTCAATCACAAAAAGGTGACTTGACTTCCATCACTAAAGTGACTTGCGATGTGACTTGTGATGTGACTTGTGGGCCCCACTTAAATTCAAAATCCGAGTGGGCCCGCAAACACATTCTGGGCTCGGGTTCGTTAATTCCGAATTAACAAATTTTCCGTTGCGACGTAATTAAATCAAATTTAATTAAATAATTATGCCTAGCAAAATTACTATTTATGTCGCTCGCGAATTAATTCTAAATTAATTCGCTCACCCGAATTAAAATCCAATTTTAATTCCGCGTCGAAATCTAATTTCGTTTAATATATCAAATATATTATTTTATCGATTAATTCCAAATTAATAGTTCTCTCTCTTCTAATAGTATTTTATCCCAAATAAAATCTCTCCATAATTAATCCCAGATTAATTATGTTCGAATCATACATCATCGATGAATCTTCGGGAAGCGGCCCATGAGATCCCTGGATATGTTGGCAGTAAATCCGATTGCCGGACTATCCGAACACGTACGTACCTAGTACTACGTTTTTACCGATTTACAAGGCATGGTTGGCTTCTATCAAAGCACCGTGCCTACCCAATTCTCCAGAAATATTCTTAAAGGAATATATAATCTATGTCAGGCGTAGTATACGTAGTATTGCGTATTACAATCCAGTATCAGATGTCACATGCAAGGCCTGAGGCTGGAATTGTGTCTGCCCCGTACGAAGCATATATCGGATCTCGGGTAACTAGTCTCTATAATCGGATAATCATGACCTAGTCATATTATCCCGATGACTGCAGTACTAAAGAGTACTAGTTCCGTATCCTGCGTGATCATCATCTCCATATGACTGGAGTGATACTTCCATCTTGACATCACACCCAATACACTACGATTCTCAATATACCCAGAAGAGGCGTACACAGAACCTGTTAAAGCCCTGGACGACCAAAACCAAAGTATATTGATTGTCGCAAGTATTAGCGATGCAAGTCTCAGGTTAAGACCAAATACACCTACCCTGATTCGGACTTCCATAGACGCATAGTCATACTACCAATGGAATTCCGAGGGGTCTATCCAGAGCGAAGCTGTTTCCGTACCATCGGTAAACCCAACCTCCTATTACACTTGCATGAGTATCCAATACCCAAATATATGAGATCTATGTCGTTATGCTCCCACAACGCGCACAAGTGTAATACTAGTCTATTCCGCATTATCGATGTCCAATCTCGATAATACTACGACTAGGGATGTTTTAATGATTAAACCTTAGTGAATTAATATTGTCTCATATCTTATTAATCCGGAACTAATCATATGGACTTTTATCATTTATATATCCCGGTAATCCAATTACAAATGATAAAAGAGCAATTTCCTTTGTCATATAGTTAATTTGTACAACAACATCATGTTCTGTACAAATAGTGATGTTATGGGTCATAATTGTCCAACATCCGGGACATCAAAGGAAAAATAGTATTATTTGCCTTTTGTCGGAGATACTCAATTGCCAACCTCTCAATGGCTATGTTATACTGAACATATAGTTCTTCTGTATGAGTTACTAATTTCCAAATATCAGTAAGTCATTTTTGCCATATTTCAGGGAGAGTATTTCATAGCATTTTGAGTCTATTCGGTTGTCATATCCAATTACCTTCCCATATAGATTGTTGTAACATGTTATTAAAAGTGATGATATGCGAAATCATATCATGGCCTTCACTCATCCGATACTTATCCAGATTCAGCAACATGTCTTTTAGGTTTTCACTGTATGCAGATGTCATAACCCTTTTTGCAGTTTTTTGAACAATCGAAATGATTTTTCTGCAAGGAAAAATCAATACAATGAAACATAGAGTTACATTGACTAAAATAAACATCACAAAGATATTCATTTACATAAACACAAAGTTTATATGATAAAATAAATTTATCACGGCCGATTAGAACAATACGCAAAAAGGATTAGACATTTAATCACGACGGATCGGAATTACCGAAGAAAATCGATACAGACATGACCAACACGGGCCGACACAAATCTCCACGCGCCATACACCCGCCATAGGAGTGGCACACACGACTCTACGCGCCACCACGCGCTTCCACGCGCCACCAAGCGCCGGCCACAGGATCCCACTCGCCCTCACGCGCTCTCACGCGCCGGCCAGCCTCGGGCAACTCACACGCGCGGACGACATGTTGTCCGTGAGATCTGTGATCATACGACATGTCGGTTGTGTGTTAAACAGTCAGACGACTTGTCGTCTATATTTATTCGGATGACATGTCGTTTATATAGGATCTACCCGTATGACTTGTCGTACAAAAATCGGACGACTTGTCATCCTCTTCTCTAAATAGCGGATGACATGTAGTACATCTATTCTGGGAGTGTTTTTCTGGGTTAAGACAGATTCGTCTAGCCAACTTCTAGGGTCCATATCTTTCTCATTTTTAATCCAAATTAAGCAAATCATATACCAAATTGAAGATCTCATGTCGTATTTTTCAAAAACATATTTGAACATGCGATTATCAATTTATACAAAGAGTTATTACGGCCCAAAGTTGGAATAAAATCATTTTTGTAAAAACAAAAACCAGAAGCATTTTCTTAATTTTTCATACATGTTTATGCAATTTTTGTGTAATCTAACTAGAATACATGCATTTAAGCTCTGATACCAATGTTAGGAAACATAATCCCTAATATAGTTACATATTTGTCCTCTTAGGATCTAACCAAACATGTATTACTAGTCCTAAATTTATTTACAAACAAATTGAAATAAACCTAAGTTAATCACAACACAATTGCATACCTTTCTTCTTGTAGAGATGCACTTAATCAAACTTAATTGATTACTTAACTCAATAAGCAAATGCTCTTATTTATAGGAGGGAAAACAAATCATTATGTAATCACATGCATTGATTACTATGTAATCACATGTATTTGGATGCATAATGACTTTCTCTAACCCTTCCAAAAAATGTTACCATCATGGGTGTACCATATATTCCCCATTTAATATTTTACTAATTGTTGTTATTTAACAACTCTTGTGATCTAATATATTTACAACATGTTATATACTGTTTTAGTTAGACACGTGACTTGTAACTAACTCACACGTGCTTAACAATTTTGTCCAACTACCTAATTGACATGCTGACTTTTCCTTCCAAATCTAACCAACTCAAGAAATTATTTGAATGACTCAATCCCCTGCTCTAGGGTTTATGCAAATCATTCTAGGAACTCATATGAAATCAGTAAATCGTCTGGGCTTGATCCTCATCCGTTTGGGCCTCACTTTTCTGCTCTGCTGTTTCCCTACTTCACTCAACTCTGTGCTGCTGAAGCACTGCTAACAATAGAAATCAAGGCCCAGAAATTCTTGATTGCCCTTTAGTATTCGAGTAGGAAGTAGAACTAGAAGTTATAAAACTATCCATTTGCATTTCTACTTTTGTGATGTACAAAATTTCTGCTATAAGTAATGTTTGAAAAAAAAAATTTGATGTACGTAAATTTATCCATATTTTTATAAGAATTCTAAGGACAGGTAGAGAATTATTATCACAAATAGTTCTCAACCAATGGATGTTGTAGACTTGTCAGCTCATTGAAATATTATCATAATAAGTATGGCTGTTGCTGCATTACTTGAGATTATAAAATATAACACGCCAAAGGAGGAAATGATAAAATGCAGTGAAAGAAGCTCTGTATGGCAAAATCTAAAGTCAGGGATATATAAATCAGAATAAATTTGCAAAGTTTTGAGGGTCATTTCAGCCAAAATAGCAATCAAATGACTTCTATTGTGCCGGCTAAGATCCTGTACCCAGGTTGGCCTGTCAAAGATATTTGTTTAGTATCAAGGTAGGTCATGGTTCTGCTTTTACACTGGCAGCCGGCCGCTTAGAGAAAATACCAAATACTTGTGGTTAAAACTCAGCAGTCTACAATAACAACCATTTGTATAAAACATACAAGACAAGAAATGCACAATCATTTACTCGGTCTTACCTATGCAACCATCTGATTCCAGAATTTTTGTTATTTTAAATTATAAGTTGTCCAAACCAGAAAGTTAAGGCATTAATTACTTTAGAATATTAAGAAGTTTTTTTGGGAAACGTTGGAAACCCTACCGTCAAATCACCCAATTTAAGCTTAAGCGAAGCAAGTAAAATCTGCGGTTGTCCCAGCCTTTTACAAAGAAATGCACCCCTGAACTCGAACCCAAGACTTGATAATCAAATTATAAGTCATTTGCCACCAAACCACACCCTTAGAGGCCGAATATTAAGAAGTTGCTTTCAAACAAATACAATAATATTTGGAACAACCCCAAGGTTTCGAGACAAAGACATGGTAATAGTTCAAAGAATCTGTTCTCTGTACACTCTGACATAATATAAACAGCCTTAAAGACCAACAGCTCAATCTCAGTTATTTTCACTACTAGCAAACATGGCTGATTTCCAAGGCTACATTATACTTCTCCTCGTATGGTTAGTCTCCGTGATCCTGGTCCGATCAATCTTCAATAAAAATAAGACCACCCCTCGTCTTCCACCAAGCCCTCTGGCATTACCAATAATCGGACACCTCCATCTCCTTGCCCCAATACCTCACCAAGCTCTTCACAAACTTTCAACGCGCTATGGACCCTTAATTCATTTACACCTTGGCTCAGTCCCATGTATTGTTGCTTGCTCCCCAGAAATAGCAAAAGAGTTGCTCAAAACCCATGAATCTTCTTTCTGTGACCGCCCCATTGCGGCTGCTGTTGACTACCTTACATATGGTTCAGCTGATTTCTCCTTTGCTCCTTATGGACCTTACTGGAAGTTCATGAAGAAAATAATCATGACTGAACTTCTTGGTGGCCTGACACTGAACCAATTTATCCCCATCAGGTCTGAAGAAATTCGGCAGTTTATGCAGCTTATGCTGAAGAGATCAAAAGCAAGTGAGGCAGTTGATATTGGAAGAGAGCTTATTCGGCTAACAAATAACATGGTGTCAAGAATGACTATGGGCCAAATATGTTCCAATAGTGAAGAAGAAGCCGATGAGGTGAGGAAGTTGGTACAAGAAACAGCTGAACTTACTGGGAAATTTAATTTGGCAGATTATATTTGGTTCTGTAAGAATTTAGATTTGCAGGGATTTGGGAAAAGGCTCAAGGAAGTTCGCGACAAGTTTGATTCAATGATGGAGAGAATTATAGAGGAGCATCAAGAATCAAGAAAGATAAATAAACAAACAGGCGGGGAGTATGTACCTAAGGATTTACTTGACATGCTACTGGATAAATCAGAAGATGAGACCTTAGAAATGAAGTTGACCAGAGAAAACATAAAGGCCTTCATCCTGGTAATATATATATATATATATATAGATTACTACTTGAAAATCATTTAGATTAATTATCATTCTTCGCTTGTGATACAGGATATTTTTGCCGCTGGCACGGACACATCAGCTATCACTGTAGAATGGGCACTAGCAGAGCTAATAAATCACCCAGATATGATGAAAAAAGCAAGAGAAGAGATTGATTCTGTAGTGGGAAAAAGCAGATTAGTAGAAGAATCAGATATCATAAACCTCCCTTATCTCCAAGCTATTGTCAAAGAAACACTTCGGCTTCACCCCACTGGCCCAATGACCGTAAGAGAATCAACTGAAATTTGCACCATCAGTGGCTATGAGATTCCGGCAAAGACCAGAGTGTTCATCAACTTATGGGCTATAAACAGAGATCCAAACCACTGGGAAAACCCACTTGAATTCCGCCCTGAAAGGTTCATCGGGGAGTTTGGGAAGAGCCAGTTGGATGTGAGGGGACAGCATTTTCATTTTCTGCCGTTTGGTAGCGGAAGAAGAGCCTGCCCTGGAACCTCATTAGCATTACTTGTGGTTCAGTCAACCCTTGCTGCTATGATTCAGTGTTTTGATTGGAAGGCTAATGGCATTGTTGACATGGAAGAAGGACCTGGCTTAACTCTTCCAAGGGCTCATCCTTTGATTTGTGTCCCTATTACTAGGATTAATCCATTTCCATTATCCTGATTGATTGTAAGATAATAGAAAAACTAGGAGAAAACAATCACCTGTTTTTGAGTGGTCATCCATTTCATGCTTGTGTAAAACTTCTTTTTGTTGTAATACATTAATTCTCCTGAAGCACCCAAAACTTTTCTTATTTAGACGTTCTGCTATTAAATATGTACATTACAGGTTGTCCGAACGAGAAATTTGAGGCATAATGTTGAGAAGTAGCAAGTACAATAATGTTCAAAGAATCTGTTCTCTGTAAAGATTCTAAGCAAAATTTCTATCTCTATATTAGTCCAAACTAAATATAAACAGATTTATAATATCAACAGTTCAATCTCAATGGTTTCACTAAGAGCAAACATGATTGATTTCATTGGATACATTTCACTTTTCCTAATATTGCAAGTCTCCACGATCTTGGTCCAAGCCCACTTGCAGTATTAATCATGGGATAACTCCTCCATTGCATTTAACCATCTTGAATCACTGAATGCTTCTATAGTACTAGATGGAGTCCTAAGATTGAGTGTTTTCAGTAAGTGAATGCATGTACATTTTTGGCTTAAGAATCACTGTTTTGGATCTAATTATTATAGGATGAGCTGCTTGTTGTGTAGATGACTGAGAGGGCTCATTTGGTTTTTTTGATTCCTGATGAATCATCAGTGTTAGGGCTGTTTTGAGAGGGTACTGGAGATGGAATTTGCACATATGGTGCATTTGTGTGTCCAAAATCTTCAACTGGGAGTTATTTTCAGTTGCTTCAGAATGTGAAACTTCACCAGATTATTCAGAGATTGCACCTGTTGACTCTTGTGATTAGTCAGTTTTACACAATCACATTCTCTACAAGAGTTTTATATTGTCAACGTTATTCTAATTAGGATTGAGTCTTAGGTTTTTCCTAAATATTGTATTCGAGTTAATATGACCGTGTTTTTATATCCGAGGTGGTGTTTATTATGGATGAATTTTATATAAAAAAAAAAAAAAAAAAAACTTCATGAGATGCACTTAATCATAATAACACACATTTGATGGTATAGAAATCAAATTTGTGTTTATAATGTCTCAGGTAAGGATAACACTCACATCCAAAGACTTTATAAAAGGCATGCTTGCTTCAGCTGTCTATAATATATTGCGCCTCTACAGCCTTACTGCTCATATCACTCGTAAACAGCCCACGTGTAATGATCATTATCCATGTTGAGACGCCTTATTCTTGTTCAATGTGGGATTCTGTTGGCAGCAGAATTGTTTGGTCTGCAAAAAGAGAGCGTGTAATTTTCAAATTTTTTGGAATCTAAGTCTAAAAAAAAAGGGGTGATTGATTTTATTGAGAAATATCTTAAAGAATACAAGCACACAATCTTAATTAATTAATCTCGAAAGGAAAATTACATTTACTCATAAGAGTCTTTTTATTTTTCTCTTCCTCTTTAGATTTTATTTTGAGCTTATATAGCAGGGCAAATAACCATCTGGTAACTGCTTAAGCGGTTGAATCTCACGTTCTGCACCTTTTTATTTCTTCATCTGCCAGCTGTGACAACTGCTCCAATCGTGCCTTCAGTCTCTGGTAACCGTTGAGTCATATGGTAACTGCTAGGTTGTGCTCCTCGTTGTGACTTGCCACTGTTATAATCGTTGAGATCGTGCTTCACGTAGATTTATTATTTGTGATAACCACCGGAGACATGTCCTAATTCCTTCAATGTTAAACCACATTTACGTAACTGTTTCATGGTTGGGTTATTGCCTGACTAGTTGGGTGATTTGGCTGCCTGACCGATTTGATGATTTGTTCAACGGGCCGATTGGGCGAGTTGACTCTTTTATTAAAGATGAATTTGATGAATTGACGTTGGACGTTAATCGGGCTTTGAGACCCGTAACGATTAAATTTGGAATTTAAGTCGTAAAAGGTTTATTAATAAAATGTAGTATTTAATTTGGAATTAAATAAATGAGTTAGTATTAAATACATATTAAATTGGATTTAATGATGTAGTTTAATTTAATTCGAGAATTCGTACTTTGAGTACTTATTCGCAAAACGAGTTTGACTCGCGCAAAATCAAATTGTTGTTTGAACATTGGATGGTCACTAATTATCAGATTAATTAATTTGATTAGATTGATTGATAGCATGCTTGTATGAATACATGGTTGCGATGCATGAATAATGTATATCAGATAGATATTAGATGGGTAGAACAATTTAAGAAATTGTTGTAATAAATTTGATTTATTAATTGGACCTGCGTGTCCAGCCTTATTACCTCCTTATTCTTTGTATTCTCTTCTCACATATTCCCCTCAATGTAAATGAGGTTTCTTTAGAAGTGTAGTGTAACGGGTAGAAGTAAATATATGTGCTAGCAAGAGAGAGAAAGTGAGATATTTGATCTAGGATCATTGTGTAAAGTATCCATCCGCATATCATTATTATTTATTTATACGCGCTTTATTATGTGTTTAGAATGCATGTTTAAGGGTGTATGATGATGAGACCTTAACAAAGATAATAAATTGGTTGCCAATTTGCACTCGAAAAACCCTCGCAAAATATTAAGCGTTTTTCCTTCCATTGAGTAATTCTCACTCAAGATCCGAGACTGGCAATTGTTTGTTGGCCAAAGTCAAGGCCTTTTTCCGTCGAGGATGTGTTTGAATCACGAAGGCTTTGTTCCATATTGGTGTCTTGTCCAAGTTGTGGTTTGTTGGCCAAAGTCAAGACCACTTCTTGTCCATCGACATTGATTACGAAGCTTTCCATGGTCAATGGGTCACGCTTAACTGGTATCACTAAGTTTGTTGTGCCAAAGCCAATGCTTAGTTGATTCAGAGGAAAAAGGTTAGGCAATACATTGGATGTATTGGCATATATAAGATATATGTTTCGGACTTGGATGTCCCCCTACTGGATTTAGGAATTGGATTTGATCCAAGCGATCTTAGAGATCTACCTAGTTAATTATCATACAATTTGTTGGACAAAGTCAAGATTGTGTGATATTTAACAGGATCCTAGCCCACTAGGAAACACGGTTTCCCGAGTACCCGACATAGGGTTAGAGGCTCGCCGAAAAATAGTGGGAGGCAAGAATTGAATTTGCAATATTCGTTTAATTACTTGCCATACGCGCTCAAAACAAATATCATTCGTTAAATAAATTAAATGTTAGTTGGACTAATATTTAAATCGTTGTTTTAATTAACAGTTGGACTGTATTCAAACTATTCATTTATAGTTGATTTTATAATTGGATTATAGTAATCAATATAATTGATTTTAATCTATTAATTATAGTTGATTAAATAGTTGGACTATAGTAATCATTATAATAAATAGTACCGAAATCGTTGATTAAATAGTTGGACTATTAGAATCAAGATAAAATTGAAAGATTGACATTTAAAATATAATCCTAGGGAAAATGTATTTAAATGGTTTAATTTTCAAATTGGGAATAAAATTTCAGGATGGTCCTGGAAACTAATAAGTTACTTTATTTGATAAAATAACATATTAGGCCTAAGCCCAGAGTTGAGCAAATAGTAGAGCATGATCTTTGGAAGATTTATTTAATGATAACTTTAGTGCTTAATCCATTGCACTTGTCGCTGTAGACTCCTTAATTTCTGAATCAGAACTAAGGATTAGATCCTTAAAGTATGATACTGAAATTGAAGGATCTTCATAGATATATTATTATATCTTAGAAGTACTAAATTGCAAAGTTAACTCTTGGAGAGTTAATGACTATTCTCAATGAGATAAAGTGAAAATTTTCAATAGGCAAGTAGCGCAAGGCGCACTTCACTTCGATATTCTAGAAACCCGAGGCTAGGCCAAAGACTTCTGGAATGTTAAAAATGGCAAAGGCAAAATCATTATAATCTTCTAGGAAGATAAAGGACATATCCCAAAATGTCTGCCTAAATGTGGCAAATGGGATCGCGGAAGCGTGACTGCCGTTTGGATAAATCAGACATGAAGGAATTGAAGACGAGCAAGGCTCTGACTTCAAATATATGTTTGTCAACATTATGTTCACTACTAGTACTAAAATTAGATTTTAAATACTTAGTGTGATACATAAATATATACTGATGTTCAGAATCTGCTATGAGCAAGATACTGACTTCAGATTGAGATTTAATCTGCGAATTGGAAACGGGACGAAAGTCACTGTTTTAACCGTAGATTCCTAAGTTTAGGAACTACCTTCGGGTGTGTACCTAAATTTGGAAACTGTTATAATGTAACTAGTTTGACAAGAAACATTATCTCTATATCATTGTATAATTCGTTGCGGATTTACCTTTATATTCTAGAACACTAAAGTGTTTTATTTTATAAATATGATATTGAGATATACACATTAGATGTGAATAACAGTATTTATATTTTGAATATAAATAAATCTCAAACATAAACATGACAAACAAATATCTCAAACTGATTTGATCTGAAGAAACTTAAATGTGGCATTGTAGTTTGGGACACAATTAAACAAGACTCGTATATCCACACTTTCGAAGAGTGGGTACTCGGACTGATTTGATCCTATTCAAATAAAGTCTACGAATCTAGTTTATTGGGCAAAGTGCCTAAAACACTATTTACTTGGTAAAAGTGTATATGTCACCGATCTGTTAGCCCTAGTTCATAGTGAAGAAAGTGGGCCCATGTCTAGCTAGGCTAGAGGTGGATATGAGTATTTCGTGACCTTTACGGATGTGGCATCGCGTTGTGGTTACATGTTTCTTTTGAAGAACACAAATCGGAAACTTTTACAGTTTTCGATACGAAATAGACAAACAGATCGGCTAAAGTATTAAACCGTCATGGTAAGACCGTAATGGAAAATACTTAGGCAACAAGTTTCTAATTACTTGAAAGAGTATAGTATTCTTTCAATGAGGACTCCTCCCGGAACACGTCAATTTGACAGTGTGTCCGAACAGGATAAACCGAATTTTGTTGGACATGATAAGGTTAATCATGAGTCGCTCTGAGCTACCATTTCCTTCAACGGCTAAACATTAACAGTGCAGAACTTATTTTGAATAAGGTTCCATAATAATCTGTTTGAAAGAATTCATATTAGATATGAATAGGAAAGAAACTGGGTTTCTCATTCCTGAACATTTGGGTATGCTGGGCATATGTTCAGATGATACCAAACTAGAAACCAAATTGGATAAGTGTCAATTGTAGGTTATCCTAGGGATACCATAAGTATAGTACTTATACATCTCACCAGAGAACAATGTGATTGTTTCTCACCATGCGGTTTTCCTAAGAGGAATACCGATATGCAGTGGTAAGTGGGAGGATAGTAAAACTCGATGAAAATCGGAGTAATACTATTCCAGGCACCGAGTCCTAATGGAACATAAATAGTTCATCAAGTATGAAACTATACCAGTAATCTTTGAATACACAAGAACCCCGTATGTCGGAGAGAGTCAGAAAACAACCTGGGGTATGGGTTTCTGATCTCACCTTATAAAGATGTCAATCTTATTGAGGTATATCAACTGACTACGTACGAGGAAGTGATACAAGGTATCGACTCCCTATTATGGCAAAGTGTCATGAATCCGAAATGGATTCAATGTATATCAACAAGTTTGGATACTAGTTGATGTACCGCAAGGCATTGTGCCTACTGGTACTTATAAGTTTCAAGGAAGACATACATGGAAGGCAACATACCAACGTATAAAGCTAGGCTGTTAGCGGAAAGGTATCGTTATCAACATTGTGTTGATCAGGATTCAACCTTTTACTTGTTGCCACGGTAAATCCATTTGGATAATGCTTGCTAAAGCTGCGTGTTTCATTTAAGAAATATGACAGCTCTATGGAAAATCGCTTTCCTGAAAAGGAAACCTTTTGGAGGATGTTTACAA